>JAYKAV010002553.1:1968589-2054095 GCA_035582835.1 Phoebastria nigripes | reverse complement strand
GGTGAGGCAAGACAGGACAGGGTAAGGCAAGACAGGGCAGGGCAGGGCAGGGCAGGGCAGTGCCGTGCCGAGGGGGGCGCGCGGCGCACTGCTGTGGGGAGCGCGCAGCGCAGTGCCACAGGGGTGCAGGGCCATGCAGTGCTGTGGGGGACGTGCAGTGCGGAGGATGCAGTGTAGTGGTATGGGGGAGAGCACGACGGCGTTGCAGAGGTGTGCCGTCCGTGTTATGGAGGACATGCAGTGCAGTGCAGCGCCAGTGCCGTGGGAGGGTGCAGCGTGGTGCAGTATGGTGCCATGGGAGGGTGCAGTGTGGTGCCACAGGGGATGCAGTTATCGGTGGGGCTGTGCAGTGCAGTCACAGGAGGGTGCAATGCCACAGAGGGTGCAGGCAATGTTCAGGGGCGCATGCAGCGCAGGCATGGGAGGGTGCCGTGTACTGCCATGGGGGCATGCAGCGCCTTTGGGGGACATACAGCACACTGCAGGGGATGCAGTGCCATGCCGTGTGCACACGAGTGGGGGGTGCGGTGCGATGCACCCAGGTCCCCAGCGGGGAGCGCTCGCAGGACAGTGCTGTGCAGCCCTGTGGAGGGGGCGAGCTGGGCCCCGCAGTGCTGTGCAGCACGGTCCCGCCCCAAGGAGGGGGTGCCAGGTGCTGGGGGGGAGCAGTGCAAGTAGGGGGACCCCATGCAGGCAGGGCAGCATGTGAAGGAGCGGCCTTGCTGCAGCGTTTGGCCGGCAGCAGAGGTGCAGGAGGCTCCTGGGCTCAGGGCTGCTGAAAGTCCAACTTTCCTGTTAAATATAAACCTGCCATGGCTCTCGCCCAGTTAACTGCTCCTGTGGCCGTGGCAGGCCTGCACTCAACAGGCAAGCAAGGCAGGATCCTCCTGAGCCACCTTCTCCCCCTGCCCAGACCTGCGCGAAATGGCCACCGTCCCCCTTGGCTTCAACATTGACACCCCGCGCTGGGACCAGAGCACCTTCGTGGGGCGCCTGAAGCATTTTCTCAACATCACCGACCCACGGACGGTGCTGGTGCCGGAGGAGGAGCTGGACCGGGCCAAGGCCCTGGTGGAAGGCTGCAGGTGAGGGGCCAGGGTGCAGCTGGGGCAGGTGCCATCCCCGTGCCCACGGCTGTACCCGACCACCCTGCGGGGCCGTGGGGGGATGGAGGCAGTCGTTCCCCAGTGGGCGCGCTGGGACATAACATCTGTCGGAGGCGGTTTTGGGGGAGTTTCCCAGGCTTCTCCCAGGAGCCTCAAGCTGGGACAAGTTTCCCTCGCGAGAGATGTTTCCTCCACCTTTCATGTTTGGTGCCCGGGGCTCCGGGCCCCGGCGGTGTCAGGTGCTGGCGGGGCTGCGCGGCACCCCCTGACAGGCTCTGGGCTTGCAGGGCCGGGCTGGTGCCACCAGGAAGCAGCCGGGAGCAGCTGCTCTATGCCAAGAAGCTGTACGACTCAGCCTTCCATCCTGACAGCGGCGAGAAGATGAACCTTATCGGGAGAATGTCCTTCCAGGTACCGGGAGGGATGGCCCTCACCGGCTGCATGCTCCAGTTCTACCGGTGAGCTCCTGGGGACGCTGGGCTGGGGGCGCAGCCCTGACAGCCCCCAGCCCCTCAAGGGGTCCCTGATGGCTGGAGCATGGCCAGTCTGCCTCCTCTGGGGCTGGCTGCTGCCCAAGGCATGCCCGTGGCTGCTGTGCCTGCCTGTGTCCCGTGGCCAAGCCCCATGTCCCTGTGCCCTGTCCCCAGCGCCCAGCCTGTGGTGGAAGCATCATGGATCCTCCCAGACCCCAGCACGACTGGGGATGGTCTCGCTTTGCCCTGAGCTCAGCTCAGCTCAGCTTTTCCTGGAGCCCCTGTAATGATTAATGCGGCCAAGTCCTGTGTGGCCGCTGCTCTTGCTCCRTGGACCATAACGGCCCCTGAAACTGAGGACCAAACATGCCCCCAGGCCAGGATGCTCCAGTGTCCCCAGCCCACGCTGACAGCTCCCTGCATTTCCCTTCTGAAATGGCTGCTGGGGGGTGGTGAGCAATCCTGTCCCCAGCGCAGAGGACGTGTGGGACAGACACTGCCTTTCCCAGTGGATCCCCGTCCCATCCCACCCGTTTGCTGTACTGGTTTGCCGGTTGCTGGCAAGGTCCAGCCTGGGTGAGGGATCTCCCAGTGCTGATGGGTCACCCTCTTCCCAGCCCATCTCCACCCTCCTGCATCCCAAAGCTTGCTCAGACCCACTTCTCCCCGTGTCCTCTTCTGCCCCACCTCAGTGTCCCTGAGACACCGGTAGGAGCCTAGGCATCACCCCCAGAGCTGCCTCTGTCCCTGTGTGCCCCCTCCTTGCCGCTCCCGTTGACAAAGGCTTATCTCAGCCCAGCAGGATGGCTGCTGCCCTGCTGAGAGCTGGGTTTCCCACCCCTGGCTGAGCACCCCGCAGGGCTGGGCCCCCTCCTGTGCTCCCCAAAGCCCTGTGGCAGCCAGGACTCCTGGGGTCATTTCCCAGCTCTGCCACTGGCTCGCAGCTTTGCCACAGTGCCTCAGTTTCCCTTGGGAGACACCAGGACAAGGGTATCAAGGGCATCTTGGCTGTCCCCCTGCCAAGCCTGGCCATGGGCACAGGCCAGGTGTCCCTGACAGCCCTCGGGCGCTCTCCTGGTCCCTTCCCTCCGCAGGACAGTGCCTGCTGTGGTTTTCTGGCAGTGGGTGAACCAGTCCTTCAACGCCATCGTCAACTACACCAACCGCAACGCCGCCTCCCCCATCTCACTGAGGTGAGTGTGTCCCTGCATGGGACGGGGACCCTCTGTGTCAGGACCCTCCTGATGCCCCGTAAAGACTCCCCATGTCCCATCTTGGGCACCAAAGGAACAGGATTGATGAGTTGGTGTTTCTTTTCTCTCCCTTCTTTACAAATCACTGTCCAGGCAAATCGGGGTGGCTTATGTCACAGCCACCGGTACAGCCCTGGCCACCGCGGTGGGACTCAACCTCTACACTAAGGTACGCCGGGCCAGGGCCGGGTGTGGCAGCTGGCCGCATCCTGCCCTCCTGTGCTGATRCCAGCCTGTCTCCCGCAGCGAGCCCCCCCCTTGCTGGCCCGCTGGGTCCCCTTCGCAGCCGTGGCTGCTGCCAACTGTGTCAATATCCCCATGATGCGGCAACAGTAAGTGACACGCGCGGCCGGGGCGCTCGAGGGACCCGGCTCCCTCTGAAGGCGAGCTGGTGGCAGCTGGGCTCCTGGGCTGCCTGGTTGCCCTGCCACGGTTTCCCATCCTGGGGGCTGGAGAGGGTGGGATTGCGGGAGGGAGGTGATGCGGGGTCTGTGCATTTGTGGTGCCAGGTCTCCAGTGGAGGGTGCCGGGTGGGGTGGCTCAGCCTCTGCCCGGAGCAGGAGGGGGATTTTGGGCTGAGGATAGCTGTTCTGGGGTCTGGGCTGGAAGATCCCTCAGACCCAAAGGTCTTCTGTGTGTGGTCATGGGAGAGCCCCAGTCCAGGATGTTCTGGCGCTGGGACCCCCTAGATGGGGCCTATGTGGAGACCTGTGTCTGCTGCTTGGGGTCCCCCGTGGGTCACGGCATGGGGAGGTGGGGTGCTGTGCCAGGGACTGTCCCTTGGCTTGGCTGCAGGTCCCAGGCAGGTGTCTGTCCCCGAGACGGCCAGACCCTGTTCGCAGCCATGCCCTGAAGATGGCAGCATCGGCTGGGCTGGGGACCACAGCACCCTGGGGCGGTGGAGCCCCGTGCCCTGGGGCCAGGGCTGGGCCTGGCCGGGGCTGCTGTGCCAGCACAGCATGGGGGACCCCTTGGCACCACCTCACTCCATTGCTGTGTCCTCCTCACGACTCCCCGCCCATCCCAGCCACCACTCACCACTGCCTGTCCCCTCCAGGGAGATCATCAATGGGGTGACAGTGACAGATGGGGACAACAACGAGCTTGGCCACTCCAGGGTGAGTCCCGGGATGGGTGTCCAGGTCAGGGCACGGTGCGGTGGAGGCTCACCCACTGCTCTTGCTTGCAGAGGGCAGCAGTGAAGGGCATCGCACAGGTTGTGGTCTCCAGGATCACCATGGCGGCACCAGGCATGAGTGAGTGCGGGGTGGGAGGGTGGGGGGGCCGGACCAGGGGCTCCCCCAGGACCTGCCACCTCACCCTCGCCTGCCTCAGTTTCCCCCCGGGAAAAAGAGGGAGGGTGGCCCTGCATCCCAGGTGGCATTTGGTCTCATCTCACTGATGGAGCTGGTCCCCCCATCCTGCCATTCCCATCAGAGCCCTCCCGAGCTGCCAGCCCTCCCCATCCCAACCCACAGCCCATGGGGGACGTGGGCTGCTCCCGTGGCAGTTGGGCCCCACAAGGGCACCTCTCACACTCTCTGGCCCTGACTCCTCGCCCCACAGCCCCACATCCCCTTGCCTTCGTGAGACCTTTGCTGTGCCGCAAGCCCGGCAGGAGGGACGGGAGCACGAGAATTACAGAGCGTGCTGCCCGGATGATGGATGGATGGGGGTCCCATGCCAGATCCCCGCCGTGAGCAAACACCCAGCAGCCCCCAGCACAACCAGCCACTGCGATGGCCTCTGGGAGGAGAGTCCAGCTGGGGCAGCCCTGTGGGGCCCTGATCTCTTTCTTTCTGCACCTAGTTATTTTGCCCATCATCATGGAGCGGCTGGAGAAATTCCCCTTCATGCAGGTGAGCCCATGTTTCTCCTGCCACGGTTTTCCAGTGGGTCCTGTGATGCCCCAGCCCTGCTCCCCAGCTGCCGAGATGCTAGGGATGAAATGGGGGGGTTGCAGACCCCAGCTTGCTTTGCCCCCTATTTGAGTCACCGGTACACCAAAGGTCTCTCGGGTGACGTGGAGAGGCTGCRGGAGGGTGGCAGGGGTCAGTGGCACCCCGGAGGTGTTGGGCATTCAGCCCCATTGAGGGGAGAAGTCTTCCCACCCTGTGAGCGGGGCTTGCGGCAAGGCCGGGGACTCACTCCCAGCTCTTCCCTTGCAGCGGATCCGGGTTCTCCATGGGCCTCTGCAGGTGCTGCTCTGCGGGGGCTTGTAAGTATCTTGCTGCTCGAACTCCTGTGGGTGCCTGGAGCATGGCTCTGAGGAATGCTTGAAAAAAGACCTCTTTCCCAGCAGGGGATTGAAAAGCTGCTTGCCTTTCAGCCTGGGCTTTCCCCAGTTTTTGGGGGAAACAAAGGTGTGAGCAGCACCTGTTGGGCTGAGATCCCTGTGGCTGGGAGGCAAACGGGCTGCGATCCCCAACACTAACGCTTGGCTCTTCCCTGTCTTGCAGCCTCCTGTTCATGGTGCCAGCAGCCTGCGCCCTGTTCCCACAGAGATGGTACCTGTCCCGCTGCTTCCCCCTCCTGCACGGGACCTCGGGAGCCTTCCTCCCCTAGCTCTTCCTTGCCCATCCCAGGCAGAGATGCATGATGGGCACCCATCCTTCAACCTGAGGCAGCGCCTGCCTGTACACGCTGGTGCCCTGGGCAGCAGGAGAGCGTGTGCCTCCCCTGCTCTGCGAGCTCTGTGCTGGGAGCAATGGGACCCCCAGCCCCATGGGCAGCTCTCTGCCCCCCAGTACTGGGAGTGGTGGATGCCAGGGATGGGTGGTGGGTCTTGACGTGAGCCTGCAAGATCCCAGGGACTGCAGGGGACCTCAAATGGCAATGGGGAGGGAGGGTGGCCTGACTGGTGGTCAGGGAGGAGGATTGCGGGTCTCAGTGTCTATCCCCTCTCCCCACAGCTCCCTTGCGCTGGCTGACCTCGAGCTAGAGCTGCGTGACAGCATCGTGGCCAAGCACGGGGACAAAGTGCCGTACGTCTATTTTAACAAGGGACTGTGAACGGAGACTACCTCGAGAGCCATCGCACCCCTCCAGCCCCCTGCCACCACCAGCCCCACATCCCCTGAGCAGGGCTCAGAGGCATGGTCCAGCCAGATCTGCCCCCCAGCCCAGCACCGTCTCTGCTGTCTCCTTCCTTCGGAGAGGCAGGATCTGGCTCTGCATGCCCAGCTTGCAGCACTTTGGCTTGTCCTGAGCCTCCCCCCATCTGCTGCTGGCCGTGTCCTTGCCTCCCCACGTCCCTCTTGCCCTGGGTGATTGCTGTGCTTCCCATGCCTTCCTCCTGCCCTGCGCAGGAGGATCTGCCCAGCCTGTCTGAGCCTCGCGCAGTCACTGGGCTCAGCCCCGCGAGGCATCAGGCCCTCTCCCTTGGAGCTCAGAGTGCAGTCCTACCTCCGAAAGCAGGTGCCCTGCCATTGTACCAGGAACCAAACCATGTTGCTGCCTTAAAACACCACAGTGGCCTCTTGCCAAGAGCTGGATCACGCCTTGGCAGGCGGGAAGGGACCTGGCCCCTCTGCACAGAGAGCACCCCAAAGTCCAGGGACCAATGCTTGGACCATGCCTTCCTTGCTCTCAGGTTCAGGTTTTATTCACTTTGCAATTGCCACAATCCAGGAGAGAAATAGCTAATTGTTTTTAAGCTCTAATTTTTGCAATCTACCCATTTCTCTGAGCACGAGAGCCAGCCGTCACCCTTGTCCTGCATCTCACTGTCCCCACGGTAGGACCAAGGACCTGCAGCTTTGGGGGACAGTCGACTCTGGGCCTCCTTGGACAGGGGAAAGGAGACACAGGAGTCACAAAGCTGTCGAGGCATTAACTCAGGCTCTGAATAGCAGCACTGCAAATAACAGAGAGGAGGGTTGAAAAATAAAATGTGATGATTTTTAAAAAACAGCTGTGGGTTCTGCTTTTGGCTGGTCTCTGGGTGTCTGGTTCCTTGGGCAGGGCTGGTACGTGGGTCTCATGCTTGTCTTGAAAGGGAAAGGTGCGGGCTCTGTGACTGACCAGGCACCAGGGTGAGGGTCAGCACCGGGGCCAGGAGAAGGAGGAAGAGCCGTGAGGCTCTGCAAGGGCTGGCATGAGCCCTGAAACCCTTGGGCATCCCATGCAGCCTTCCCCGAGAGGCTCTTGGGGCTGCAAACAGTCCTGAGGCAAGTGACAAAGGGAGGTGACGGTGCTGTGCTCATGGTGACTCTCGTCCCACTGGGGGGATGACACTGCGTGACCCTTCCTACACCCATGGGTGCTGTTTGTCTTCTTGGCCTGGCAGGTTTGCACGATGTTAACCTGGATCTGCCACCAGGCCTCTCCCACCCCAAAGAAGAGCGGCTTGAGTTTGCTGCAGCCTATTTTTGGAGGAGGAAGGAGCCCCAGAGTTTAGTCCAAGTCCTGGGCTAAAGTCCCCACTCTCAACCAGCTGCATCCAGGCTCTCTGCTTGCTGATGAACATCCCTCGGTGAGACAAGCGTGTTTCTAACCATCCATATGACATGGCTGCTCGGAGAGCCCCATGGCCCAGCGGATGGTCCACGCTCGTCCCTCCAGCCAGGGATACATGTCAGATCCCCGAGGGCAGCAGCATCCCTGCATCAGCCGCATGCCCGAGTGGAGACACAGGGTCTGCAGCCAAAGGGCTTTCTGGCGTTAACCACTCCACTCCTACAGAGAGAGCAGCCAAACCCAAAACGTACTTCTTGAAGGGCCAAGCTGTATCCACAGCAGGTTTGCTTCTGCCCAAGCTGCAACAGGCAGAGGATAACGTCTCCAACCGCATGTAGCTACAGCTAGAAAGCTGCACAAGAGCTATGAAATAATTAATAGGTCAGTGGAAAGTAGGAAAACGTGTTCAAACTTGTATATCTGTTCCCTGGGCATTATTAGATCTCTTGTTAATGCGCAATTAAAATAATAGATAAGCACATGAAACGAAACAGATGTCACTCCTGTTGGGAGTGGGAAGAAGCCACAGGGAGACATCTCTGCTCTCTGCTTTTCTTAAGCTCCTTAGCTCAAGCTGCTCTTGCCCTACACCCAAAACTGCTTTGAGTGCTTTCAGAAAGGTACCTGTGGCAGCCTGGGCTGTATTTGGGTCCAAGGTGCCTCTGGCATGCTTGAGAGCATGGTGATGCTTGTAAAACGATGTGCCGCAGCACCCTAAAACTGCCCTTCCCCTGCGCATCGCAGCCATGCTCTTGCTGTTGACCCTTCCTGCGTTTGCAGTGTGTGGGGGTCCTGGCAGGGCAGGGGGCTCTGTGGCCAGCGATGTCAGGGCAGCAGCCACCCGAAGCCAAGGTTGGGATCACGGTGGGAAAGCCTCAGCAGTTTTGTCACGCCTTTTTTCCTGTCCCCAGCTGTCCTGGAGGGGCGATGGAGCAGGGGGACCCTCTGAAGAGCTATTGCCATCTCGCGCCAGCTCTCCCCCTGCCCTGGGGAGCGGGACATGGTGCAGTTCGTTGCTCTTGGCCAGAGGAAGAGCGTTGCTCTGGGCTTGGAGGATCGGCAAGCCATCCTCAAGCTAGACCTCCCCTCCGAGCTTATAGCAGTGGATTCCCTCTTCACATTGACATGGATTTATGCCAGCTGACAGTTTAGCTCAGCAGGGTTTCTAGGTTTCTAGGTTGTAGCTGGAATCTCCCCTGGAGGATTCAAGTCATCTCAACAACTCACGTCGCTCCAGTGTCGGGAGATGGTCGCTGCACCCAGTGCCTGCCTGCACTCCCCAAAACCACAGTAACTCCCCAGCTTGCCTTGGTCTTGCTGGGGGGCAGAGGGGTCGTAGCCAGGCTGTGGCCAGCAAGTCCCCATGCTGTCAGGGATGGCTCCGGCCAGCCCTGCCTCCATTTCCCATTGCTGCAACAGAAAGGAAACCTCACTGCCAGGAGTCAGAGCCGGACTCATCCCTGTTTGGGAAGAGCTGTAAGTGTTAATTGCTCTCCAGTGATGAGTCACACCTGATCTGGGCTTGTCCTGTGCTCTGGTGCACTCGCCGCCTTCTCCCTGCTGTGCCTCTAATTTCAGGGCTAGCTGGGAACAGAAATAAAGCTCCTTTAATAACTGTGCGTGGCCGAAATGTCAGTGCTCCAGCATGTTTACAACCTCCCTTCAACTGATAACCAGACCAAAGATGTCATGTTGGCCTGCAGCAGAGCCTGGGGAAGGGCTGGGGAGGCATGGGAGGCTGGGGGTCTCCTCTGAGACATCAGCAGCCCCAGCAGGCAGGCTGGGCTCACTGCTCCTCACCCAAAGGCCGGTGGAGGTGGTGAACTGGCTGCCTACGGAGAGAGGAGCAAGCAGGGTGCACGTGCAATGGGTTAACACCTGCCGGCCCACACCAGCAGCAGGCGGGTGAGCTGATCCAGCGGGGTTAGGTGTGCCCCAAGTACTGCCCTGATTGAAAAATGCCAGGGTAGGAGATAAGCTGCTAAGTCGATTATTTTTTTCTGGCTTTTCTTAACATGTTATCTGAGCATCTGATAAAACTTGTCATGCCAATCCGGCATGGAGGCTGCCTGGCGTGCCGGGAGTGGCGGTGTAGAAAGCCTCTGCCACTGCCCCAGAAACATGGGCCATCTCCCCCGAGCTGTGAATTAACCCCAAGTGCCGGTGCCACCCGGTGCCTCTTCTCCCAGGGGTGCAAGCCCGGGCGAGGGACTGCTGTGTGGGGACACGCTGGGACCCGGTCGTGGTGGGAGAGCCTCTTCTCCATGCTGCTCCCGTCTCCTGACGGGGCTGGCACCAACATGTGGCTGCCTGCTGGGTGCCTTGAGTCCGGCCGCATGCCGCTGCGCCATTTTAGCACACTCTCCATGTCAAGCTCCCCAGTGTGCCCCAGGTCCGGGTGGGCTGTTTGGGTTTGGGGCTCTGTGGGTGCGTTGGGGAGGAGGCTGAGCGGTGATCACAGTAACCGGGTGTGACCAGGTGAAGGGGGGATGAGTGCCTGGCTGCCATTGGGGTGTCAGGGAGGCCGTAGCAGGCCAGAGGGTGCTTGTACACCCACCTTTTTGCAGTCCCCAGTTCTGCCCCCGGGGGTGCATTGCACTAGGGCTGCAGGACCAAGGGGCAGCCCCCCCACCCCTCTCCAGCCAGTTCCGCCACTCACAATATGGCAATCCTCTCGCCCCACTCCAGCCTCCCTCTCCGGTGCGCCACACTCAAGATGGCAGCTCCCTGCGCGCAGACCCCGCCCCTCCCGGTTCTGCCCTAAGCGACAGCGCGCTGAGCCAATGGCGAACCAAGCGGCGCGCCGTCTGCCCAATAGGTGACCGGCTGGGGCGGGTCGGGGCGCGGGGTGCCCCCTCGGCTCCCGTCCCGGGCCGCAGTCGGGCTGGGGAGGCGGGGAGCGGGGGGTGGGGGGGATGGCGAGGAGGCTCCGTGCCGCCATGGCCTTGCTGCTGTTCCAGGCCCTGCCCGAGGGGCTGCCCGCCAGCGTGGAGCCTGCCCAGGTAGGGGCTGCCCAGGGGGGGCCGCCTGGAGGGGTGTCTGGGGTCGCGCCGTGCTGGGGTCTGTGTCCCTGGGGCGGGGGRCCGGCTGTGGGGGGCGCGCAGGCCTGGGGGGGCAGCGGTGTGAGCGCGGGGGGCTGTGCCCTCCGGGGTGAGGGGGGTGGCCCTTGGGGTAGGGGGTCAGGCTGGGCTGGCAGGGGCGGGAGCGTGCATGGGGTGCCTGGGGCTCTTGGGGCTGGGGGAAGAAGCTTTTGAGGGCTTGCCTAAGGTTTGGGGAGCCCCCTTGGCTTAAGTGAAGCTGGAGGAGATGCAGAGACCTGAGTTTGGGGGTGCTTGTGTGTCGTGGGGATGGAGAGGTGTTGTAGGGTTCTAGGTATGGGTGGCAGCGCCTTTTGGAGGTGCTTTGTGTGGCAGGGTGGCTGCAGGACGTGCAAGAAAGGTGTTTGATGGTGGTTGGCTGGAGATCATGGGAAAGATGGCTATAGTGAGGGCAGAAGGCTTGAGCTGGCAGGTGTGCAGGGGCCTGCGGATGGAGGTGCATGTGCCTTTCGGGGATGGTGACAGGGAAGAAAGTGGCCTGTGAGGGGATGGGGCTGGAGGAGGTTGAGGAGGTTTGGGATGAGCTGAAGGGTGGCCGTGGGGCAGCTAGCCAGAGGACCTGGGTCGGCAGGGAAATGGGACTTGCATGGTGCTGCACAGGCCAGGTGAGCTGGTCTTCCCATGGCAGGAACTGTGGTGGGGAGGTTCGGTGCAAGCCTATGCACAGAGGGATGGCAGAGGGAGCGTGTTTCAACTGGGGTGAGGGGAACTAGGCCTTGTCTTTGTAGGCTCTGACCACCCACTTACTACCTTCTTCATGCCTGGAAAGGGTCTTAATGAAGTTGATTCTCTTTTCTTCATCTCTTTACTCTGTGTCCTGTCTATGCTGCAATGTGTACTGTTCAGATCTCCAGTGATGTTCTTGGGTCCCCCAGTGTAGACACCTGTAAACCTCTCCCACCTTGATCAGTATGCTCAGTGTCACTCGGAGAGGACTGTACTAGGCCAAGCAACCTGCGCGTGACCTGGATGTTATTGTTCGTGGAGTCAAGATGTCTTTTTCACCCTGTGTAGAACATTGATCAAATATGATGACTTCTGATTTGATGTGGTGTATTACTTATAAGGTACAAATTGTAGTTTGCATTTGATGAAGGTCTGAGCCAGTGAGATGCTGATCTGTGACTGTAGGTCACAGATGCTGTGGATTGCACGGTGCTTAATGTCACAGGGGTGCAGATGGGGAGTGTCCCTTCTGGAAGGGGTCCATTGAAATGCTTCTGCAGGAGGAGGAGGTGAGGAGTTTGTCTATGACTACAGATGTTATCCTCCTCTTCAATTTCCTTCTTCTCTTCAGGGTGCCGAGAGCACCAGATCTACTTTAAAAGCTGTGTAATTCCCTTTTGGTAGTGCCATTCAAATCTCCTTCAGCCACACCGAGGCTAAGCTTTGGCTGTTGCTGCCCTAGGGAGCCAGGTGCAGGGTTGTGTTGAACCGTGTGTTTTCCATGTTGTCTCTACTGCCTTTAACAGATGGAGGTCCTAGTGCTTGCTCCATTTCATCTGTGAGC
Organism: Phoebastria nigripes; assembly: GCA_035582835.1. Taxonomy (NCBI): domain Eukaryota; kingdom Metazoa; phylum Chordata; class Aves; order Procellariiformes; family Diomedeidae; genus Phoebastria; species Phoebastria nigripes. The sequence goes on along the minus strand of JAYKAV010002553.1, from coordinate 2,042,197 downwards.
CGAGGTACATAAACTAAGTGTATATAAGAACATCTCAGGTCCATTTTGCTCTCTGGTTCTTGCAGTATTCCAGCTGCGAGCAGTGGTCAGGTGGTAGGATTATCTGTACAGAAGCTGTGAAAGTCTTCAACCCTATACATGCTAATAAAAATACCATACCTGCTTTGAAGACTGTGAAAGACGCTCCCTGCCTTGTACAGCTTATACATTAGTCAAGGAGCTGGTAGAAGAAAGGAATAGGAAGTAGAAAAGGAGGAAAGGAAAAAGGAGGAGGGCGTGGAAACAATCATACAGCTAGGTTGCTTGTGGAATAGTTGCATACATGACTTGTGGATATCCTCTCCAGTCAGTGCACCAGAAATAATCCTAAAATAATAAGTCTTGAGTGGTACAATACATGAGAGTGGGGGAGAAGAGCTTTGGCAGCCTATGTTTTCTTTAGAGCACTTAGATACAGATGCTTCTTTTACTCATTTTCTTTTCATAGTTTGCCTATATAAAACTCTCGCAGTTTATTTTAGATCTTAAATGTAGACTCTGTCTGTCAAAAGGCTGGTATTATCTCACTGCGTACTAGAGATTGACAGCTACCCACTCAAAAATGACAGTGGTAATGCAGGATCTCGAAAATGAGCATGTAACAAAACTTCATCTGCTTTGGTGTTGCCTTAGAGCCTGATTTCCTCAGAGCTGATGGGCTTGTAGAGAAGAGCTCCAATGGGGCAGTACTGGACTTGGAAGATCTCCGCGCCAAGGGTTCCTGTGTTTCTAGCTGAAACCCTGACAGCATTTGCCTCTTGTCCTCTCCAGATTGTTGCTGCCCTTGCTGCCTCTTGTGACTGCTGCCTACTTCCTTCCACCTTGCAGACATTTGCCATGCCCTGCTTGCTTCTGCTGTCATCTTGTTGTTCAGGGTCCATGCCTCCTCGCCTGCAAAAACTGTCCTGCAGACCTGGTGGTCTAAGGCTGGGAGGTGCTGCAGGAAATGTGTCCTCTAAATAATTCAGGAGGTGGAGCTGTACTGCCTAGCCGCACTGAACAAACATTCCCGAGAACACGCTGTACTCTGCAGGAGGGTCTGATTTTTCAGGTTAAAATAAGTCCAGGCTGCCTAGGATCTTCAAAGACCTTTCTTTTAACTAAGAATTGTTTGGGGTGGTGGATGGAGGAGKATGAAGATAATTAGCTCATCACCATCCTGAATCCAAGTTAGTTGTTTAACTGTCTCCATGACTATTCATTGTAGTTTCACTTGTAATCAGAGCACAAAACTCTGTTAACTGGAGTTGAAGCATTTATCAGTAGATTACAGGCAGAAATATTGCAATTATGTAATAAAATCAGGATAAACGTCACAGGAAGAAGAAATCTAGCCATGTTCAGTTGTGACTGTAGATGTATAGCCTTAACTGCATACCTTAGCTGGGTGCTCCCCTCTCGGTTTGAGGGACAAGGAAGTGAGGAAATAGGAAATTAATATATTTTAAAATGAGCTTGATCAAATTCGTAATGACAAACTTCAAACGTTAATCATTTTTCTATTGTAGTTTGTCTCTACAGGGCAGAGTAAAGGTTATTTGACCGCCTTAACTATCTGTCTGCTTCCCACGCCTGCAGCTTAATTATCACATAGTTTTCTCAACTGTTGTTTTCTTTAAAAACAAGGAATTTAAGTGAATGTTAACTATGTGACAAGTCTGCGGAATCCGTCTTTCTCTAATAAGGTGGTTTTGAGCCAAAATCTGACAGAAGCATGCTCTTCTAAAGACCGATTTCATCCCAAATTAAAGAGTTTGCTCTGTGACTTGAGGGATGATTCATCATATGTGACAAAGAGGACGGATCCTTGCTTTAAGGAAGAACTCAGCGTGACTGTCGCTGTGGCTAACACCCCCATAACACAGAGTTTCTGTCCAAGGCTGTGCTCTAACTGTGACCACAGCTCTGATTGCACCAATATGGAGTTACCACGCTTCATCCAAGAGTTTGGCTGCATTTGGGGCCTTTCAGAGCATCACTTCAGGTAGTTTGTGAACTGAACAGCAAAGTTTCAATTATCCTCGGGTGAGAGACGCTCATCTCCTCATCTGTAAATTTAAGACAACTTTTTTGATTAAGGTAAAGGTAATTAGTTTCAACTGCACTTCTACGTCTCCTGAAATGCATCGGGGTCCTTCAGGAGGAGAGCTGCTTGTATAACTGTAGGATATATTTTGTCTGCCATGATATCTTTGTCTGTGACTCTTGGTTTTTGGCTTGCTAATTTCTACAGTTTTGGCAGGAGGCAGCAGAGATCAAAGTACGTCCTGTACTTGCTCAGAACAGGAACCTCTAAATAACTGTGCAGATTGGATTAAGGACTGCTCGTACCGTGATGATTATACCACTGTGAACTCTGGTGTCTCATCTGTATAGCACGCTTTCCTGCTGATTAAAATTTTTTTGTTTGTGAGTTGCCCTCACAATTACACATAATGCTGTAAGAATTTCTCCTTGCATCTCTGCAACTGTGCAGCAGATGGAAAGCCTGGTCTGAAAGTGTCCAATGCATCGTGGGGAGGAGTGTGGCAGTTTTCTTCAGGATAGTCAAAGCAACTCTGTAACTGGGACCTGTCATTGCCTTTCTGACAATTTCCCTGCCACCCTCCAAATATTAATTAACAAAAATATAACACTACCTTAAGAACAAATTTGGGCAGCTTTTGAGAAGTTGTGCTATGCTATGGGGGAACTTGGAAAGTTTCATCTGCCAGAGTTGTTTCGATATGGTTGGGGATTTTTCCATCCTCTCAGCCTCGCGAGCCAGGCAGGGTCAGGCCAGGTCAGCCTCGTCTGGCTAGCGGCAGCATCCAGTACCGGCTGTCCCCGAGCGGTGGCTCTGCTGGGTGCAGTGCTGCTGGGTGGCTGCTGCTGGGCAGCAGGGATCCTGCCCAAAGTGGTGATACCGCCATCAGCCCTTCTCGTGAGACAGAGGGGTGAATGCGCTCAATGTTTGGCCCCATTTCAATGGCAGTTACTCAACCCTGGCTAAAACACCCATCGACCCCTCACTTTGATTCCTAGAAGTGCAGCTCCCCTAAGCATCTTCAGCAGTTGCTTTTCTGCTGGCAAAAGTGGGAATTGTGCTCTTTTATATAGGTCTGTCAGCCTGTATTAACCCAGCGTTATGCTGAAGTTCACCTTTGTCTTTCTTTCTGTGGTATTAGAAAGGCATTAATGTAGGTAACAGTTTGTTTCTTTGTAATCTGAAAACACATGGACATCCTCTGAGGTAATGGGCAGTATATTTAGTAAATGCAAACCACCCACCTTTTCTTTTTGCCTTTTTTTTCCCTTTAAGCCGTATTGGGAGAACTGGCAGGATTGAACAGATATTAGCTTGTGGCAAAAAGCTAGTAATGGGCTAGTGATCTTCTGACCTACTTCTCCATCCAGGGTTGTCTGTGCTGTGCCCTTTGGTTGTGGCTGTGCCTATGCAAACGTCCCCTTGTCAGGCATGTCCTGCAGTTTTAGTAGCGCTGAGCTACACGTGGCCTTTTGTTCTGTCTCCTGACAATGTTGAATATTTGGAACTGGGTTTGGGGATGTTCCTCTAATCTGAGCTGCCCTGTTTTACAGGGTACAGGGTAAGAATTTGCCCATTCTGGTTAGCTGCATAGGAATCTTCTCAGCTTACTAATGCATTTAACCAGTGACTTTATGGCTGTACATGCTTCTGTCTTGCATTTGTTTCAGGGGGTTCATGAATCCAAGATGACTGGGCAAGCTGCTCCTGCCAGGGTTGTGCTGCTGTTTTTGCAGCATGGGGGAAAGGACTCAGCATGTCAGAGACATGTCAAAAGCAGTCTCTGAGGGAGGGCCGGTGACAATCTCGGAAAGGCCATTAGTCATGGCAGGGCAGAGATGCTCATTGCACGTTGCAGGACAACCTGATTGCACCAGGTTTTGGTCTGTGCTTCCAAGTCGGAAGAAAGCAAGCACGGAGTGTGGGACGGTACTCCTGGATGACTTCATGGAGAGATGCTGACGGGGAAGTCAGGTCCCTCCTTCCCCCTGCTGTCTTGTGGGATTAGAAAACCCACAGCTAAGAAGATAGGTTTTGAGGTGCCAACACCTGGGTGCTGTGGCAGTGGAGCTCTGACAGTCGATTGCCTGCGTGGCTGAGCCTGTGAACAGTGCACATAACAAACACGCCTGAAATAACAGCTGACTGGAGGGAACAGGCTTGCCAAGCAGGAATTGCATGCCCGTACCTTGCCTGTGACAAGAAGCGTGTTGGTGTGGCAGTCACAAATGATGCTTTTCTGTGATTTTGCAGATACTGTTTGACTGTAAAGGAAGGCTCAAGGTGCTGCAGGGACCTGCTGTTTATCTGCTTGGACAAGGAGGAACTTGATTCTCCTCTAATGATGTGATTATCAGTGGGATCACTGTCCCCAGTATTATTTTTAGATGACCGCTATAGTCTCTGCAATGGCTTGTGAAACTGTAATGGAGCACTTGGCTTGCTGGGTGCAAAGTGCAAAGTGAGGTGATGCTGGTAGACTGATGCAGCAGGCTGAACCATTTAATAGCAGTGTGGCCAGTGCTCCCTGGCATGCTGTGCCCTGAACAACACCACAAATAGAAAGGAGAGACTTTGTGTGGAGGGAGCTTGTGGTGCTGCTGGTTTGCAGGCCTCCTCCACTGAGCCAGTATCCATCCACCCGGCATCGCCCAAGGTCAGTCCAAACCAGCAAGAGAAAAAAGGATGTGAGAGCTGGGTTGTGTAGGAGATTTAGATGCAGTTTCCTGACTCTTCCTTCTTCCCAAGCACTTTTACGCCAGCATATTGTAAAACAAATCCAACCACTGACAGTGCACTGGCAGCTTGCTAGCAAGTGACTGCCTGAGCATGGAAGAAATCCCCAGTGCATCAGGGGACAGAGCTTTTGCCATTTGAAATGCTGCTGGCCTCTTGCTGATAATGGGTTGCAGAGGTGTAGGTGGGTATGGCGAGCAGCTACCAGTACTGACAAGCTGTAGGGTACTGGGTTTAGGGAAGATGGGAGAACAGGGACCTTTCCTTTTCTCATGGGGGTTCAAGACCTCAGGATCCTGAGTGCAGTCTTTAGGACTAGCAGAGGAAAGAGTTTGCCTAAAGAAACGAAAGATCTGCTAGCAGTGAAGAAAAGGATTCTCCCTTCTTTCTTCTTTAATCTTCTGCGTTACTACTTCTAGTGGTGTTTTTATTTCATCTCTAGTTCTGGTGTGCACAAGGCAGTGATAGAAATTTCAGAGGCAACTTGAGCAGAGGTCCACAATTTTTTGAGATCTGGGAGGGATCATGATCAAAGCAAAAACTAACTGTATCTTGGCTCTACTTGAGGCTGAGGGAGCCTGTCAAGATACTGATTTGCCAAAAGTCCTGGAGTGAGACAGAGAGTGACTTTACCCAGGAGGACAGATTTTGTTGATGCAAAGAAGATAGTTCACAGAAGGAGGTGAGCTTTATGCAGTTATCAGTGTCTGTCTCCCCGTTAATTAATTTTGAAGCCACTGGCCAACTTGAACCAAATTTGATAGGAAGAGACCTCAAAGGCATAAGATTTCAACAGAATTCCTGAAAACAGATAGGCACAGAGACACCTTAAAAAACAAACAAACAAACAAAAAAACCAACCAACAGGGAAGCATCACTGAGTGAGAAGCTACAGTTGCGAGCTTATTAAACACTGGGAAATTTGTGACTCCGTGATTGACTGACTTGATATATGCCCTAGCTTATGGAAAAGCTTCAATTGGAGCTCGCAGTTTGCTAGCCTGCAAAGTCAATCAGCCTTGTGGAGCAAATTGATGGGAGGTCAGCTTTATGGAGTTCCAATGGTTACAGAACTACTTTTATTTTTCTTTTTTGTCTCCCGCTGGCTGAACAGCAAATTGAAGGGGAAAAGGCTGATAAGCTGTAGAAACGATTATGAAGAGTGTGTTTTGCCAGGAATCTCACCAGCCATCTTTAGCTTTCCCTGTGTAAAAGGTGTCGAGTGTTGCCTGTTAGAAGTGGGGAGGAAACTTCAATATTAATGGCATGCCAGCAGATGGTGCAGAGGCTTTTTAGTGAGCAGAACTGATTCACTCTTTTCTCTCATGTCCTAGCATGCAGATATGACCAGCAGGTCAAGTACTGTTGTCCACAAGAGACTTTTTTTTACTTAATGTGGAACCAGAGCTCATAATCAAAAGACAGTCTGGGATAATGCTGTCAGTCAAACAATGGTGTAATTGTTGCAGCCACACCAGACGCCTGATACGGAAAGAGTGCAAAATATGCAGAAATACTCGCCCTTGCCAAGGGGCATTCCTGACTCTTTGTAGTAAGTTTTTTATTTGTTAATACTGTATCAGTAGTTACATGGGTTTTTTTAAAACCTCTTTCTCTATGTGGGATCCTCTTTAAATCCCAGGTGGTGGATGATGGCCAACAGGAAGCCACAGGAGCTGCGTGTCTTCTGCCTCCAGCAGAAGATCAGGCCATTCTGTTGCATAAAATATCCCCCGTGACAGCCATCCCACTGGTTGTGGGCAGAAAATCAGTCCCACGGAGCTAGCAACCTGCTGCAAAAGCACCTTTTAGAGCTCTCTGGCTGAGCTAAACAAGAATTGGGAGTGACTGGTGTGGAATGAAAGGGTTAAACAGTGGCTGGGGTCAGTCTGAGCCAGGAGGTAGGGGATGGGCTGGAGGAGGTGGTGGGCATCCTACAGGGGTGTTGTAAAGACTGGACAAAACCTTTTAAGAAGGCAGCGTATCTTCAAGGCCATGATACTGGGCTGACTTCATCTCATCCTGTGTATCAATTGTAATTGTATTGGGAAAATTACCAAAAGTGCTCCCCCCTGCCTTCTTGGGGAGAGGAAAGACTTTTCTTCAGATACGATCTGAAAGACCTTTACTCTGTGCTTGGAAAGCATTTAATGCAGCTACCTGAATGCATGTGAAGGTCATGACTCATGTCTGGGTCTCCTGTGTGATGAATTCCTCCTTTCCTTACTGGTTGTCTCATTTGTTCGTTTGCAGACCGCTTTTCAAACAGTGAATGCTGAAGAGGAGGAGGAGGGTTGCATGTGTATTGTGTTGTCTTCAAATTACCTTGTCGTTTTGACTTCTGTCTTTTTAGAAGAAGTAAATTTCACAAACAGCTTGCATTTGACTCTCCAGTCTCCTGTGATCTGAAGCTTAGATAAAACAGGCTTGCAGACATCTGTCATTGCTGATTGTCTCCATTTACTGACACTTAGCACTTGGACTCTGACAAAGCCTGTCTTAAATTGCAGTGTCAAAAATAAGAGCTCTTAATTTATTTTCCTCTCCTTTTCCTAGCTGTATTGTTTTCTCTTTGTCTCATTCTTTTGCTCCTTTTTCCTACCCATCTTATAAGGAAATTTTTGCATCTCACATACTTGATTATTAAATACCGCTCTCATGTTTGAGGCTTATTGTTTTACTGAGTTTCTTGCTTTTCTGCTCTGTCCTTGTATCTGTGTACTTCCCTGAGTATGTGATCACACTAAACCACCGGCTGTGGAAACAAGAGTCAGGAGTTTTCTTCTCCTCGGACCCATTTTGTGCTCTTAGGCCTGTCCCTAACTGCAAAGTCTGAGGACCATCCTGGCATTAAAAGATGAATTCAGGAAGCCTGGAGTGATTTTGCTCTTCATAGTATTGTTTTCCATTCTGAAACCTGTAGTCTGCTTTCTCTAGATGGACTAGCTGAAGAAGCAATCCTCCTTTATTGAGGAAGCATTGTGCCAAACTTTAGATTAAGGGACAAGACAAATCTGTTGTTGCCTTGTTTCGCCTTTGCTGGCATGTAACTTCAGGCTGATACTTAGCAAGCCCTTAGGCTTGCTGAATTCGAGTGGACGAAGCCCAGACAAATCTCCTTTTTTTCACAACCTTTAACAGAGCAGATGAACTTGGGGAACAAAGAGTGGCACTGATGGTTTCTTGTCTCTGTCATATTATCTAGCAGTGTGTAACCAAAACTCTTCTTGCTATGATCCTACTCTAAAAGATTTTAGAAGCACGACCAAGGGATTAAATATATTCAGTGTGTCCTAATAAAACAGGACTAAATTTGTGTATGTAAGCAGTGAACATTTTGGCTTTGGCTTGGGAACGCAGAGATCTGCAGGGGAGGAAAACAGCACTAGACAAGATGTTCACAGTGGCCTGGCTGGGTGCTGTGCCACTTGCATCCTGATCTTCTGGAACCAAGCAAACGGAGGGTGTATTTGTGTCCATGAAACCGTGTGCCTTGCACGAGTGTAATCTGAAGGCTGGGTGAGCTGCTGCTGTTGATGTAGCCATTACCACACTGTTAATACAGAAAAAGTTAATTTTACAAATCTGGAAACCTTAAGTTCTAGTGGCATTTTCCAAGTTGGGACAGACTCTTAAATGAATGACCCTAGGTTTTGTTTATTTGTATCCTTGCTATGAGAGCTCTTTTTATCACTAGCTCTTCTCTTGCACAGGTAGTGCCTGCCAGTAGTTCTTCTGAAGGCACTTTCCTTTCCTTCAGGACAGGGTGCAAGGTAAAACTTGTTTATTCTGTTAACTAATGTCTTTAATTAAAGAAATAGGCTTTAAAAATACTGCTCGTATCTGGTTCAACCCATTAACCTGTTCATTTACAGGTCTTACACTTATGTGTTTGTCGGCTTTTTTGCTGTCTGGACAGCAGGCATCTTCCATATTCTATGAGTGGTGAGGGCTCTTGAGGGAGAAGTGTCTTGATAGTTTACTTAACCCGAAGGATTAGTGCAAAGGTAAACGATGGAAAAAAACAGTTTTCAAAGGAAATTTCTTGGGTTTAGTTGTTGGTGGGTTTTTTTGAGGGTGAATTTATAAAAATTTAAAAAAATAATGATTTTTAAAAGCCACAGTGTGCTCTTGAGTCCTTCCTTTGACACACGAGTACTTTTTGCAAGAACTCTTCAGTTCTGATCCTGGCTTACCACATGATATTAAGAAAGTAATTTCACATTTCTCATCTAAAATGGGGACATTAAAATGGTGGATGTACTATGAACTGTGGGGTTTTTTTGTATCAAAATACTGGGAGATTGTGTGGTGTCAGGTGTATAAATACTGTGTAATTTACCTCTTCAGCTGGAGGTCTGTATGAGAGTCTTCAGGTCTAAATTATTAATTGTTAACCAAGAAACTCCTGGTTTTCTTCTGCAAGGTTTCGGTCCAAAGGTTTTTAATGCCCTCAGGTACTATGGTCAAACTTAACCTAATCGTTGAGATAGTTTTATTGTTCTTGGCTTCTTCTGTACTTGAGTGGGGACTGTTCTTCTATTTGTCTGGAAAGCATTACTGTAAATAATCAACATGCGAAGACACACGAGGGTCAAGTTTTTGTGCACCTCACAAATTGCATATGCTGTGTTTACTGCACAGAAAACGAATCGGCCAAGCAAAAGCTTTTCCTCCTTTGCAACTCTCAGTTAATTGGTTCTGTAGTGAAGTCAAGAAGTTGAATTTCTTGTATCATATTCCCCCTTGGAGGCAACAGCATGCAGAGATGCAGACTTGGGACTAAACCAGCAAGTTCAGTGAGAGAGATGTGAGATGAGAGCGAGGTTGCTGAAATGCAAACACAGAATCTGAAAAGGGAGTACAGAACCCAAACTGGCAGCGCAAACTGTTTTGATGGCTGCATTTTGGCTTGAAAAATCCTCAGATGCTTACAACAGGGTAGTCTCTTTTTTAGACCTTTGAACTGCATACCAAAATCTTTGGGTGGCCGTGAACCATGAGAGCCTGCTGTGCATACCTTGGAGAGTGAAGGGGAGAGGGAGCCCGGAGCAGGTTGCCAGCAGGTCCTGTCCGTTGTGGGATGGTGTTGGGCTGGGCAGGCAGAGTGAGTGGCTTCCAAGTGCCCCTGCGATGTGGATGTCAGCACGCAAGCTTGCCTTGCTTTCTTTGGCAGTGGGGAATTTGACTATCCAGCAACCCAGCTGCTGGGAAGGCTCAGACATCTGTTTTAAGTTCTTTACAGGATGGGATACTTTTTATAATACCCAACCTTTCTGTGAAGAGTAGGATGATCTGATGCGTCTAAGGAGGACATTTCATATTTGCCCACTAAAAAGACATCCTCCATTTCCAAACAAGCACATGACTTGCATCTCTTGCTATTTTATATTGCACCTTTCATTTAGGTGATGAAATGAACCCTCTAGTTTGACTTCCTAGTTCTTTAGTGCTAACCTGCCTCTGTCCCCAAGTGCTTGGGCTTTCYATACAGTAGAAGTCTTTCAGATAATCCTCATGTCCTTCTGCAAAGAGGGAGCAGGGTACTTCTGTGTGGGTGGTGGGTGTTCATCCTTGCATTTGTCGCTCTCATTAAAGTGAGAGCTTGTTCAGTTTGTGTCAATAACACCTTTGATCCTCTTATTTAAAAGAGATAGTGCGTGTTCTGCAGGAAAGACCTCTTTAAAGTGCCTTGCAAGGTTATGCTGCTGCATGATGGTTAATAAAAGTTCATAAAACCAAATTGGACTGGGAGACTATGAATAGATTCCCAAGTACCGTTCTTCATATTGTAGTGTGAGGCAAACACGATTTATTCTCAGCTGATTGACCTCATGTGGACTTGTGCCCGTGTAAGTAGCAGCTGAAATTAGTGATCTGAGCACTAATCTGCAAGTCACAGACAGTAGGTTATTATTTAGTGAGAATGCTCCACAAGTCTCTTGCTGCAGCATTTTCATTCAAAAGGTCACTTCCGTGAGTTCGTGCGCAGCTGAATTTAATGTTCTTTCTCAGCAAGGCAGGCCACACTGGAGAGTGCATAATTATAATAAATACAACTTTGTTCTCAGCTAAAAAATCCATCTGAAATAAATTTTTCCAGCCCTTCCAAGAAATGCTTTTAGTAAGATAAATAAAAGCAATTATTGCAGATTTCACATTCATTCAGCAGGAATGTTGGTGGGTGTAGGGTGCCTCCACTTAAGTCACTCATCACAGTGCCTTCTGGGCTCTATCAACTTGTATATTCCAATAGCTGGCTAAGGGTAGCGTTTGCAAATTGGGTTTCTCACAAACCAATTAAAACCAAGTTCATTATTTCTTACTTGGTTTGAATCCTGGTTATTACTTCGAGTAAAATTGTTCTTAACAGCAAGTACAGAGAGTTCAGTTAGACTCTCAACTTGGGCAAACTTTAAACAATGCTTTGATAGGTGCATCTGTTTTTAGGGACGTGCATCTATTTATACAAGCTTTTGTGGCTTTTTTTTTCTGGTTGGCACTTCTGTGTAGTCAAAGTAGATTTGTTTTCTTCTGTCTTCTATTTCGCAACACTGGAAATACTGAAAAAGTCTCTGCCTAAATACAGAAGGAAAGCTAAGAGGTTTGTTTTTTTTCCCCTGAACTTCTAAGCAAGTACTTAAACAAAAAAATCCCCTCTTTGCTTTCATCTTTCAAGAGACTGAGCTGAGTGTGAAATGCCCTAACTTCCCTTTCTTTTAATTTTTTGTCCAAGTATAGCAAAGAGCCTGTGCTAGTTGATCAGGATACTGCTGCTGGCAGAAGCTGAATCTTTGCATAGTTGCTCTGGGTCTGTGAGCAGGTCTGGTTACCTTTGAGGTTTCAGGGGGGCTCTACAGGGTGATCCTCGAGTGTTTGTGCTTTCCCTGCAGAGACTCTAGATAAGCAGTTTCCAGTCTTCTCCACTCAAATCTGCAACAACCTTTGGTTTGGGAACTACCTGGTAATACCGTACGGTTGGTTGTTGCTGCAAGGTCACTCTTTCGCAGGGCTCTGCTGGAATACATGAGGCTGCGAGGGAGAAAAGACTCGCATGGCAGTGTCAGTGGTAAATGAAAGATAATGCAGCCATTCTGTTCTTGCCATGAATTTGGACATCCCTGTGCTGTACTGCTTGGCATGAAGAACTGCATGTAAGCTGTGGCACCTAGTATCTATCTTGTCCTGTTTCCTTTTCATTTTGGTGAGAGGGAGGCATGGAGGCCTTTCTAAAGGAAAGAAGAGACTGATGTCTGGGCAGAGAGAATGTAGAGGGAGGTCACTGAAATCCGACCACTCAGACTTCATTAAATGGAAGTGGTAGTTCTGGGCCTGGGGAGGAGGGGTGGAAACTCCCTTCTACTTCCATTCATGGTCTGTGTACTAGGTTAGATATTCATCTCTCAAAGACTTGATATCTCTTCAAGCCGCACTGGGTTTCCATTGACACCAGTGAATGATCAAAGGGAGAATATGCTCTCTGTCATCGGACTGTGGGCTTGTACCTTGTGGTCACGCTCCATATTGATCCGGAGCAGATTTCATCAGCACTTAGATCATGACAGTCTGCCTTTTTTTCTCAAGGTATTCTTTTCTCTCCTTGCTTGTCTCCTTTGTTCCTGCCACAGCCTTCCTTTTCCTGATGAAAGTCTTGTGTTCTCTTTATTTTATCTGTTGAAGTGATCAGGAGTTGAATACTTGGTACTTGCTAATGAAGCTTCTTTGGCAGTGAGAAGGCCAGGGAAGCTCACTTAGACTAATTGTTGTTTTAGGATCTCTCTAGGCATGCTGACCCTACGTGCAGACATGGTTTATTTTTGAAAGATTGTCTTGAGTTAGAAAATCATCTCTTGTCCTAAAATGAAAACACACATTCATCAAAACCTGAATTTCACGTGGGTTGTGTAAACATGTAATTTGGGTTAGGTCTGGTCATTGGAAAATATGCGATGCAGTTGTCCAGGAAGTTACAGTGCAAGAAACATGGGGAACTTCAGAAAGTCACATTAACTGTGTCTCCTTGGAGAACTGCCTCAGAAATCCTGACCTGTGCATTTCTGCTGTGTGCTTTATATGACACTAGCGAAGACAGTCACTTGAGCAGTTGCAACATTCTTGTATACATGTGTTTGAATGACATTATGAACTGTGGAAAGAATAATGCTATGCTTCCCAAACCACTTCCCAGAGACTCTCCCTCTGCCCCTGCACGTGGCACATGAGCCATCACTCTGACCGTCAAAGCATCGTCTGCTTCGATCCATGCCATGTTTCCTATGGTCAAATCACAGAAACCTTTTGCTAGGGGTCCGTGCACTTGAATTTCTAGGGGTAATGGCTGGGGTGCTCTCTGGCACCTCCACTCTTTGCCAAGCCACCATCCAGGGTCAGCGTGTAAGGTTTTAGGCTGACCCGGATACCCTGTTCCTATCCCCATCCACTGAAGGTTTCCTGTCCAAGATGTTAGTTTTACTCTTCTCTTTATCAACCCTGACAACAGTTGTTATTTAAATGTTGCTCAATATTTTCAACATGATCTTGGGATGACTGCTGATTCCTTCAATCCGTTGTTTTGTTTTAGAATTTCTAATCCCATTTTCTATGACTAAGTTCAGTTGCGTGGTTTCCACAACGAGGATTAGGGTTTACTGCTATAGGTACGTCATTCAGCCTTTGAAGCTGCTTGCTCATGCTTTCCTTGGCAAGCTCTGGCAAACAAGCTTAGCAACAACAGAGATCGTATCTTTTTGAAGCTGCAAAAGGGTTAATCAGAAGCATGTTTATGAAACCAGGTTGTTCACCCTTACAAGCTTTTACCGTGATCTTTTTGGATGCTTTTGGAAGATTCATCACCTGCCTTTGTAATATATATTACATTTTTCTTTCCTTTCTTGAAGCTATTTTAATGCTATGTATGATATTGTTAAAATTAACTATGATAAGCAACTTTTCTTGGCAAGCCCTAAATTGCACACCTCTTGGATGCAAACTGGAGAACGTGACTGTCTTCATGTGGATGGCAGAAGATTTTTGGCTGGTATGTTCGGGGTGGTTGAATGAGCATAGGGCATCTGAATTACATCTGTAGCTTCAAAACAAATCCAACAAAAGGACTCTCATCCCCCAGGCAGACAGATAGCTGTTTGTACAGATGCTTTTTCTCAAGAGCCTTTTTGTAGGATTGGTCACAGTTGTGGTTGAGTTTACTTTTTTGTGCAGGGAGAGGGGCTGATGGCTATTCAAGGGAGTATTATTTTTCATCAGGGAGATTAAAGGTATTGCTATTGATCAGGAGATTTCTTTGTGTGGAGACTCTCCAGTGAAATGGAGCACCTGCGCATATGCAATACTTCTTTAAAAATGTTAAACAGGATCTACCCTCTGATGGGACTTGTTAATTGTGCTTTTGGCTCTATCTACCTCGCTGGCAGATGTACCATTGTGAAATTTTTACAACCTAATAAAATATTAGAGGATGCTTCACTTCAAGAGGAAACCTGATGGCTGCTTTCGGCTGATGCCTCTTTGAAACCAGGTAAGAAACATGTGCTTGCCTCATTGGGACTTGCACCTACCTCTACAGGCATAGCACCAGGATATTGATGCAAGGTTCATGGATTGCAAAGAGCCTGAACAGTTCTGGTAGGGTAGATGTTACGATGCCAGGCTTTGCATGTTTGGTATGATGCAGTTGAACAGATCATGAAAATCTTAGTTTTTAATGCATTGACTCAAAGTGGAATTATTTGTGCATTTCGATACAAAACGTGTCTTGATTTTTAGTGCATTTCTAAAGCCATGAGGGATACTCTTTGGACTTGCTGTGTTTACCCCAGTCTAGTAGTGAATGCTGAGCTTTGCAAGTACTGACTTTTGGTACAAAGTTGTGTGTTGTGTACTTGTAATACAAGGATATTCCAGAAACTCATAGGATCTGGTGACCGCTCTTTGTATTTTCTTGCTTGTTAAAATTGCACAAATCTAGAATCTTTTATTTCTGAAGATTTCATTTATCTAACATTTTTTCTTCCCAGGAAGTATCGTCTCCTGGGATTTAAGTATTTGCTGATGCGAATCTCTGTGATCACAGATAAAGAACTCTCGAGTGTCACATCATTAGGTCACCAGTTCAAATCTAGTCCAAAGTGGTAATGGGCATTTTTATACTCCTAATGCCTTTCATCAGGATTTATGTTTAGTTGCTTAAACTAAAAACAGAGCATTTGCTATTCAGAATTATGGATTCAAGTGGACAATAAAGGCTAGAAGCAGGTTTTTCTATAGCAGAAAATCCTGTTTGACTTGTGTTAGTATATGTATATGCTTGTCAGCATACATGGCGCTTTAGAAAGAGTAAAGGTAGCATCTTCCCAGAGGAGCGTGTGGTTTGCTGCATAAGATGCAATGCAGAAAGGCGACGTCACCTAGCAGAGAAGTGTATGCATTAGTCAAGTCTGGTATTTTTGGTGTGCTTTCCTATGACTTTTAAATTGCAAGAGCCTTTGAAGAAAGTATAGGAGGACATAGACTTTGAAGGGAAAAAGATTTTGAAATTGGAAATGCAATGTGAGAGTGGTTTGAATGGCAACTGAAACACTTCTGGATGAAGTACTTCTCAAATTCTTCCAGGCAGCTGCTCTTCTAAAGAATGATGGTTGGTTGGCTGGTTGTTTTTTTTTTTTTTTTTTCTTGTTTCTTCTAGCATTCATGTCAGCATGTCAGGA
Source organism: Phoebastria nigripes (assembly GCA_035582835.1). Lineage (NCBI taxonomy): Eukaryota > Metazoa > Chordata > Aves > Procellariiformes > Diomedeidae > Phoebastria > Phoebastria nigripes. The sequence continues at coordinate 2,026,672 of JAYKAV010002553.1, read as the reverse complement.
TCTTTGTATAAAGCTTCACTTCTAAATCTGACCTCTAATCTCAGGTTTTTGGTCAAGAAGTATAGACTTCATGATAACTCATTGGACTGTACATTCCCCAGTCTGTGGAGAGCTTGAAATGGTTCAGTTCAGTCACACAGACTTTCGCAGCTTCACGGTTCCTCCTTGTCAATTCATTATTCTAAAGTTGGGAAACCCTTGCAATTTCTTTGAGATGTGTTGGGATATGGAAAGCCTTGTGAATCCCTGCAGTCAGGGGCTGACCTCTTGCGTGCTGGGATCTGCCTGCAACCGCCTTTTACTTCCAACCTTTTCCTGAATGTTTCCTGAGCGCTCTCTGGCTTGTTTCAGGGACCAGCTTGGCAGCATATCAGGAATCGATAGCTGGAGTCCTTCAGGAAAGAAGTTGAAGATGCTGAAGTATGAATTCTGGTGTCCTGGTTGTTAGAGTCTGTTAGCAGAGGTGTCAAGATGTGGAGAAGAGAGATGTGAAAGCCGGTACAAGTGTTCTCTTTCTTTGTGCTCCTGAGTTGAGAAATTAGGATCTGACTTGGCTTCCCCACCCCTAAGGCTGTTGCATAGCTTTCCATGCATCTCATGCTGTGGGAGATCACTGGTGACTTTTGTCAGTATTTGGAGGTACAAAAAGTGAGTTGTGAGGTGTGGAGACAGGGGAAAAAAAGATATTTAATGACACGAAAAAAAAAAATATCACCTGCAGAACTTGAGTTATCACTGTGGCACTTTGTGACGGGGATTCCAGTCCTGTGGGTCTTAAAAATACATTTTCATATGTGTATACTCTGTAAAGATTCTTCAGTCGTGTGGAGGTCGGAGTTCTTGGCACTTCGGGAGAAATGAGATCATTCATTTTCATTCCTGATGCCGCTTATTGCTACCATTTTGCTGGTCATCTCAGAGACTGTTGGCAATATATTTATGACTTCCTACTTAGAATATTCTGTTACAATCAAGTATGTCAGAAGCATTGAGCGCATATTTCTGCCTCTCTTTTGATGCTGATTTGCTTTATAAAGGCAGTATTGAAGTTCTGGCTTAGGAAAGGAATACCAACCACTAAACAATTTCTGCCTGTAGTTTAAGTCTCTGATTGCTTTTTGGCTTGTAACTGTGATTTCAGCCAGAAATGGTGCATGGCTAGGAATCTTTCTAAATCATCATCCATCTTTTAGCTGGAGACTAAAAGAGGAAAGTTACTGAAGTACAAAGAAAACTTTTTTTTTTTTTTTTTTAAAAAGCTGAGTCATGACAAGATTGGCAAGTTGCAAGGGAAAATTTAAATCTGGTGTTTACTTACTATAGTTAACAATGAAATCCTCCTTTACAGAAAATTATTAGAGTGAATTATGCTTTCAGTCTCCTTGTTATTGTGGAAGAGTAAAGAAAATATAGTTATCTTGATTTTTTTTTTTTTTTTTTTTAAATATATTCGGTCTAGGACAGGGGTAAATAAAAGGAAGGTGCCACTTTTTTTACTGATAATTCACTGAAGATTGGCCCTAAGGATACAGTCGTCATCAACAATTGCTAGGTTTCACAAAGGGGATGACTTTGTATTGGTTTTCCCTCATTACAGGCAAATAACTAAATCATGGGATATCCATTTCTGAAACCTGTGATCTTTTACTTAACTTATGTATGAATTCTGGTTGATTTCAATACATATACAAACATTTACACTGAACTAGCATGAAAAAACATGTCAAATCTTTTGCATAGTGTAAAGTAATAGATGTTATCTATAAATATTAATGACTCTGACTCCACTTCTGATATGGTAAATTCTATTCTTATTCTGCTGATGGAAAATGAAAGAATAGAAAACAGTGACTTTACCAAACATCAAGTCCAGTACAGTTTGAGAATGGACCACAAGTTATTTGGAGTCCCAATTCTGTGTCATATAAAGGCCATAATTTGTCTTGCAAATAACCTGGCTAATGTTAAAAAATGTGTTATCTGTCTTTTTGAAAATAGATGAAATAGATTGCAGAAGAACATATTTGTCAACAGGAGGTAACCATAAACTTAGGAGGCATACAGGTGTCGAGCACAGCTGAACAAGACTGCAAAGAATAAAAACAGAACCTCTTTCCCCTCGCTTTTCAGGCTGTAAGTAGGTCCAGAGAACCCCTTCTTTCACGAGGGTTGAGCAGGCTTTTCAAACCCCTTTGGTGTGTGTGCAGTGTCTTAATATAAGTCTTGGTGCGAGGCTTTCATGACACAGACCGTGGGCCGCGTGGAGTGAAGCTGCAAGTTGTCACCAGCCCACAGCCATGCCTCTTCCACTCCCRGTGTCAAAGGAGTATTAGATATTAGTAAGATTTGATGTAGGTCAAATCGAACATGACAATTTCAAGGTGTCCCTGTGCAGGTTTTTGTTATGCTGCCAGGTGTGCTTTACTGAACTGTTGCATGCAATGAAGGACCTTTTGTGATTGCATTGATCAAGATAGTACCGTGGGTGTGTTCCTCATCCAAGGGGAAAAGTGAGGTCAGTAGGAATGAATGTTGTGCTGCAGCTCAGACTGGAAAAGAGATACTGTGGTGTCCTGGGAAGAATACGTCTCTGACTTCTGCTTTGGGGCATTCAGTCTAACATGGCAGTCTTAATGTTATGTGGCAGGTGACTTTCTTGTCTTCCTTGTTGGGCTGCCCAGCTTGTTCAGGTGAAGGCCAGTTCTGTACTTTGTCCTCTGGCAGGGGATCCTTTCTGTTGTCCCAGTACGTGTGCTTCAGCCTTGCCCGCTGTCTCGTCTTGGCTCAGAATTACCTGCTGTGTTGCTCCTTGTACATGCAGCCAGGTGTCCCACCCTTCAGAAAGCTGGAGGCCTGGTTTCAGGTCACCTCCACAGGTTTTTTGGATATGATGCATAGCATGGGAGCCATTCGGATGTTGGGCTTTCAGATATTTTGATATTGTGGTGGGAATGAAGGCAACCAGGAAAGCAGCAGACAGGAAAATCCTCCTGTCTGCTGCATCTGCCAGTAGCCCTAGAGGAATAAAACTGAGATGTTCTCTTAACTCTTCTCTTCCACTTTTTGGGTTAGATCTGCTTGTTTGTTCAACGAATGAAGAGTATTTTCTGTCTCAGAACACGTGCAGAAGTGGGATGGCTACGTATACTGCTCTCAAAAACTCAGAGAAGCTAATGTTGGCATTCTCACCATTTCCCACATCATCTATACTGACACAATGACATTCCTTGTAAATTGATGGCAAAACATAAGATCTTTCTTTTTTTGATCTTGCTTCCCTCCACAGTTTGACTCTTCTTATGAGGTGTATCTCTGATCAAAGGATATTAACAAAATCTTTATCTTCTTGGTTTTACAAATTTGGCTTAAAAATTGTCTACTTGAAACTTGGCAAACACTGCCTTGGTATGCAAACAGTGGGGATGGCTGTTGAAAAACTACATATGGGAAAGTCACATGGAGCTTTCAGTGTTTTATTTATAATTCTGCAAAGGCCTCTTCTAATTTGAAAAATAGAAGAGACCAAATAATGKCTTCTGGAAAGCAAACAGCTAGATTTTTCCATGAGTATTTTTAACACAAATATTAACTTCACAGATTGTAACACTCTCCTCCTTAAATACTTTTTTTTAGCCTTCAGGATGTATAACTGGGTAAACTAACATTGCGAAGAAAACCTTAACTCCTGCAGCATCTGGCTTTTTAAATTCTAATTGTGAAGCTGTAAGAGATGTTTTGTTTTCATTTAGCAAATACATATTGAGTTTCCAGAAAGGTAACTTGATTTACAATAAGCGTACCCAGGGGGGAACCATATGCTTTTCACGTTTGTCTTTTGATGAAGGATTAGAGTATATCTTTCAAAATCTCTTTTCCAGAAGAACACTAGTTTTAACCATTAAGTAATGTTTAAATAAGAACTGAAGCTGGATTTTCAGATTTGGCTGTACGTGTGAACAGACACTTCCAAACACAAGTCCTTGGAATTATTTTACTAGTTAATAATGCAACCATGAGTTTTATGTCAGCTTGATTCTGAGCAGCGTTTTCCTGATATCACTGTAAGATGACTGTATTATGTGAAGTTGCTTGAACAAAGCTAAAGGAAGAGCGATAGAAGTGGTCTGCCTGAGAGGCTCTAGCATTCTCCTTCTGCTTGAATGGCTGAGTATGGCTAACTCTTTGCAGAATGGCATTTAAGGTTACATTTGGAGTCATTAGGTTATAAACAGTCCACAAAATATTTTACATACTTCTTGTTAATATTCCTCTGAAGATCAAGATTCCCTGGGGAGAAATGAGAATATGCACCAAAAACATTCTCAGTTCTTGAGCTTTATCCACAACTTCCTAGATCACTAAAGATCAACTGTCTCATGAAGAAATTATTACAAAACAGATTTTGATGCATCTCTCAGAGTGTTTCTATGCGGGGGAAATACACTGGGTAATGCCCTTTCTTTTAGTTGTCAGATTTTCATATTTTTGCTGGCTGGCTGAGATGTAGATCACGATTGGAAAATCTTTCTGACTCGAATTTGGTAAATTTATATGAACCTTCATGTTCAAGAATGCTTTTGAGTCCCAGGCTGTGTTGGGAAAAGACATGGCAAAAGTGTTCAGATCTTGACAGAATGTCTGAATCAGTGCTATTGAATAGACAGAGGAGTCCTTTCATTTCTGTTTCTCAGTAAGTCTTATGGGGGGGAAGTTCTTGACCCTTCTTGAAGATGCCAGAGTCTGAGACATCTGACCCACCATGTAATTTTTTGCCAAGAATAAATCTGTCTCTACTGTGAAAAAGTGGCTGTTTTGTGCTAGGCACAATCCATGTAAAACTGGGTCTGTGGGGGGACTCTGTTGTACTTGTGAAAATGGTCTTGTCTTTTATTCTGGCATTAACATTTACTGCCTTTACTGAAAGCTTGGCATCTACAGTGGTAAGTCAACAGCGTGCGTACCTGTGCTCCTTGCTTGTGTGGTCAACCGACGTATGGCAACACTCTGAAATAAAACAAAACCTCTAGACCACCAGCTTGCCCTTCAGAAATGAATCTTATTTCAGATTCCGCTGTTACTTTGCGGAATACTGGGATTTATAGTCCTGGCAGGATGGCTCTGGCAGAGTTATCGCATTACAGCAAGATCTGGGCTCTCTGTCAAACCCCTGACTTAAGTGACTTTCTCATACCTGAGGTTGCAACTCACAAGGGACATCCTTGGCATCTGTGTGCATCCAAATTTCTTCCAGCTCGTCTAGATGAGAGGCAAAAAGTGGAGGACCTGAATGAGAATCTGGCGAGAGCTGCTGTAAGCAGCAGATGCTTGCGAGCTAGATGCAGTTTATAGACTGTAGGAGCCACTGGTGCATCTTTCTGCTCCTGGGGAGTTTAAGAAGGAGCATTTTCCATGAGTTTGCTGAGTTTTTGGAGGTCTGGTTATCCCTCAGGGTAGTTCGAAAGCTAGTTGCAGACAATTTGACAGCAGTCTTCACGCTAATGAGGAAGCAGCAGGGTTGCGCTTCCTCCAGCCTGCCTTGAAAGGAGAAGTACAGAGGCTCAGCTGTTCTGAGCTACATGGCTATAAGGCATAATAATAGCTCAAAGACTTTTCTCTAACTACACAGCTCAAGCATACACTAACTGCATAGTGGAGAACTAAACCTTGTCCAGCGTGCTTGATCCGATAGCAAAGCTGCTTGATTCACCTCTGTTATTGATCTGGTTTCCAAATTGAATCCTTCAAGCATCTGTAAGGGTCTCTTTTGGTGCATGGTGGACACATTGARTACCATTGGTTCTGCTGGCTCGCTTTGGCAGATACAAGTTCCATTTCGCTAATAGGTTTCTACATTTACAAAACATTGCCTTAACTTTTTTGATTGAAACTTTGCTTTGAATTTCCCAAGAATTTGGGGACATTTTTGATGGTCACTTATTTTGTCTCACGGTGACTTCAACTCAGTGTGAGCTCAGACTTCAATAAAGAGTCCGCTGTGTGCTGACACTCTAAAAGATAAAGTCATGCTGTCAGTTTGTGCTGAATTCTTTCCACAAATGGGGTATATGTTTTAAAAAGTCTTAACATTTTTCTTTCTCATGCCAGACCTGCATTTTAAAGGGATCCTGAAGTTTATTATCATCTTCATTATTTTTTGCTGATGTTAAAACCATTTACTAAATTCAGTCATCTAAAACTGAAGGGACAGTAAAGATTTTACTGTTTGTGTAGTTCACCTTTGCAGCTAGCAAGGAACACATAAAGGCTTAAGAAAAGGTTCTACAAATACAGTGTTATATGTAAAAAAAAAAAAAAAAAAAAAAAAAAAAAAAAAAAAAAAAAAAAAAAAAAAAAATAATAAAAAAAAAAAAAAAAAAAAAAAAAAAAAAAAAAAAAACCTCTCTAAAATTTAATGAGGAAAGTGACTAAACAGTAACTCAGTAACTGATACATAGACTGAAAGGGTTTGCTACTCTTTTGGTTCTCAAGGGGAAAAAAACAGAAAACGCACAAACTCCTGGCTGTAATTCTACACACATTAAAATTAATACTAAATGTAAAGGGGACAAATTAAAGGAAAAGAATAAGGAAAAAAAAGTTAGAAAACGGTGAAATGCTTCTCTAGTAAAGTACTAGAACAAATCCCTGAAGGCTTTATAAGCATCTCTAAGGCGACAGGAAACGAGCAGTGTGGATTTATCAGGAACAACCTCATGGGGGAAAAAAATTTAATTTGGTTGATTCAATGGATGTTTTACAGCCCAACCTGAGTGAGGGAGCACAATGGTTATGGGATGCTGAGTAGGGATCTGTGTTCAGGATCAAATAGTAATAGAGTGGGTTCATTAAGTGACTGGAATATATGCTAAGGAGTAGTCTGTGGTGGTGACTGGGGTCCTGGAGGGGTTTGTTCTGCCTCTGTGCCAACAGTTTGGGAGACAAAGAGAAAGCACCTGAGATGCAGATGGAGGGTTGTGTGTGTTTTTTAAGACAGGAGAACAACTTGAAGAAATAATCTGAAGCCTATTTCACTTTTCCTGAAGGAAAAGTGCAGAGTACTTATTGGATGGAGAAAGTCAAATAGAGGGAGTCTGGGATTTTGGGATGTATCAGAAATTGAGTGCAGTTGTTGCAAAAATACCACCAAATCTTTAATGACGTAGTAATAGAAGTGTCCTATTCAGGTATTTTGTAATGCTCCATGCTAGTAAGTGATGTGCACCATTTTGGATCCCACATTTTAAGATGGGTTTAAGTTACAGACTGAGAAGAGGAGTAAAACTATGATTTAATCCTTGTAGTCTATGAAAAAAGACTTCTTTTGTCTTCTGAAAGCAGCTTATAGAGGAATGGAACAATTTTCCAGGTGAGCTAAGTTAAGAAGATGACTGTGATCGGTTGTCTTGTTTTTAGTGGAGAAGAAGTAGTTACTGCCTTATCTTGCACTAAAGCCTGAATTAATGTTAATGGGAAAGAACATCCTAATTTTTAAAAAGCATCGAGCACAGGAGCACACTGCCTGTTGAGGCAGTGGGAACACTGGTGATTGCAGTCGTCTTAAGAATAGGCTAGAGAAATGTTGATGCTTTAGGTGTAGCGAATTGTTCCCAGAGCAGTTTGACAGGGTGACTTCTTGAGAAGCCCTTCAGCCTAGTGCCTCTGGGTTTGCATCTCTCATTTTCGAACAGCCCTGACGTTTGAAGCCTGTGTTAAGGAATAAGTGCTGAAAGGAGGACAGTACAATGGCCAGTCTGTAATTAAATCTGTAATTAAATCCTGCTCACAAATGTTGCTGTCCGTCCCTAAGTTCTTTATGTATTTTTTACCTGGAAGTTGTCTCTTTCAATGGTCTGATGATTTTACAAGGTGCAGGTTGGGTCTCTGCAATGAAATCAGTGGGCAGTTTTCTCACTTGTTTCCAGGAAAGGAGGGTTGGTCCTGGTTTTCCAAAGCAGATGTTCAGAACTCCTACTCCCCAAACTACCTGCTTCAGGGGAAAAATACTACTGTAGGAGCCTACAATGTGTCAGAAGTGAGTGTTTCTAAAAACTGAAAATATTTCCTTGCCTTAGAGTTTCTTCATTCAACAGTCACCCACAGGTCTTCGAGCTTTCTGGGTGTTGAGGATGACATGTATATTGTTCACCTTTTGAAGAAGAAAATAAGTGGCTTCTGACAGTTTGGGGTTTTTTGGTTTTTAAGATTTACCGGTTTACTGTAGTCATGCTAATTAGCACCAATTACCTTCCTATAAAAAGGTAGGATGTCAATCAGGTTTTGATTTGTTTTGATTTTTTTTTTACACAGATGCATATGGACTATTTGGTTTATGCTATGGGAGAATTTAAAAGAAAATAACTGTTGCAGGAGTAAGAGGCCACTGGTATTGTGATCTAGAGCAAATGCGTGTCTGGCAGCCAGACTTTAGCAAGGAGAAAGCAAGCGCTTAGCCTTCTCTCTTTTCCACAGCCTGCAACCTTGCTGCAGAGAAATGTGTGAAAAGAGGTAAAGCAGTGTGGGTCGCCCTGACCTCCTTCAGCCCTGCTGCAGCCAGGGGAGTGTTTGCTTTATCTGCCAGTGGCATAACAAGCACTAATGGAAATTATAGCAGTTGGGATAAGATAATACCATAAAGGCAGGTTATGGTGATCAGCATTTCTTCCCAAGGTAAAGCTGAAATGAGTTTTTAATTATTGGACATTGAACTATATGAAATAAAGCATGCTTATGCACACAAGGGGAGCACACATTGCCCCTATACCTAAGGGGGAAACCCTACAGATACCATGAAGGTGGGGGAGCAAGACAGCAGGGTGTTGAAGGTATCTGCCCTTGGAATGGCAAAACTGCCTGGCCTGCAGGTATGTTGCTGAAATTTAGAAACTGGCTGTGATTCTAGGTGCCACCAGTGTTTTTAATGCTTAAGCAAAGTGCAAACTGCGTAATGCCATGCTGATGCTGAAACGTGACACTGGGACATCGCTTCCTCCCAGCCGCCTGTTCCTTACATAACTGCTGGCTGTCCCAGGGGTGGCCTCCAGATGAGCTGAGCCCAACAGGAAATACTTGGGTAACCGGTGGCAGTTCTGCTAGGCATAGAAAGAAGAACAATTAGTTGTATTTTGAGTCCAACCGTTGTAATATCTCAAACACCTTTCTGGCACTCTCCCCATTTTATGGTTAGGGAAAATAGCTGCAGAGAGGGAAAACGCAGCAGGATGGAGGAGCTGGTGATGGGAGGCATTGAATTTTTTGCCCTGTATGCTTGGATCGAACTAACTTTATTTGTACCTGGAAACGTACATCTGTGAGCGCTCTGCTTTATGTAGATCATGCTTTCTGAGGGCTCTTCTGTTTGAGGCAATCCCAAAAGCTCTTCCCTCCGGTTGGCAGAGCAACAAAGTGTGGCCTTTTGGGGAGCTTTTCTCGTATTCCCAGTAAAGATGTGGGCCAAAGCAGAACCAGTACTACAACAGGGGAGAGATTAGGCTTTAAGGTCTTGATATTTCCTGCTGTTTCACAGACATGGGTAAACTCAGCTTGAAACTATACTTAACCATACACTGTGCTGGTTTTTTTATTCCTTATTTTTGTTTACTCATCATTTCAGAATAGAGATGAGTTCATGTTTTTCTTCCAAGTACTTGGAGGGATCCTAAGCAACACAGTAATTCAAGTTAGAAAAGATGAGCTTGTGTTTAAGATGAGGTTTTCTGAAGTGGTTTTTCCCTAAAGCTGCTTGTTTAAAGAAGTTTTTAACCATGGAGGTTAAGATCTGATAGCTCCCTTAGTTTTGTCTAGTGATTTAAAGGTGATGTCTTTAATACTGTTGTGCTGTGATCTTTTAAATGCTTGTGGTATTGAGCTTTCTTAATAGTTAAACTTGTGGTTTCCTTTAATTCTTCACTTTGGTTGTATGAAGATACATGTATGTGATCTTTAGTGCTCTTCATTTTGGAAAAGGAGAAGTCTTCCTGTCTTTTTGCTAGTCGGTCCATGCCGTGTGGAAGGGCTTTCCTCGTGTTTGTGCCAGCCTCTAACCACAAACTCTGAGCCTCAGCTTACCTGTAGCGGTTCAGATGAGTTTACTTTTCTGCTAGATAACAGAAACCCTGTAAAACTCTAGGTACTGCACAGCCCATTGGGTTAACTGACAGACTTAATTTTGGGAGTACCGTATTGAGATCCACATGTATTTTCTAAGAGGAAGAAGACTCGATTAAACCAGTTGTTTGTGGTTTGTGCACTGCAAACCCAATCATCTGTGCAACCCAGAACTCGCCTATTGATGGGGATGTAGGTGCCACGGCAGGGCCTGGAGTGTAAAGTCCAGGGATAATAGTAGGAAAGTGCTTGAGGCTGTACATATATAGGGCAGTTTGAGGACGTTTCTTTGCCTCAGCATAAGCTATGCGATACTGCTTTGCTGTGTAACATTATCGAACCATAATATCCAGCAGTGTGCTTGGAAAGAGGCAGCTGCTGATGTCTCTTTGTTTTCCTAAAGGATTTCCCAGAAAATCTGTTCCTCTCAAGAAGGGTACGGGCCATATAGAAGTGGTGCTCTGCTGGAAACAGAAACTTAATTCTCAGAACTCAATAAAAGAACCTCTTTCTTGTAAAATGATCTGAGGAAAACAAGACTGCTTGTATTTTGGGGGCTTTTCTAAATTTGTTCAAGATGTAAACTTAAGCTCAGAAAAGACCAATGAACTTCAGAAAGATCTGACCAGGCTGTATGAATAACAGATCCCCCGGCAAAGTCTTATGTGATGAGAAAGCCAGTTTAACCAATTGTGTACCTCTTGTCAGGTTAACTAACTGCACCGTTCCTGAAGAAAGAGCTGATCATCTTTGGGCAATCAGATGCCCATTTGACACCACTGTTTCTGAACAAGGTGTGGTTTTTAGGTTTATAAGAAAAGTAGCAGAGGTTAACATCAAAATACTTCCTAATTTGCAGGGATACCATAACTTCAAATTACATGTATCTGTACACATGTGATTACCTATCACATGTGCTATCTATTCACATCTCTGTGGGTGTTTCCCACGGTCAACATGCCTGTGCCTCATGTGTGAGACTGGATTTTATCTGAACAGTAGCATTTTGCAGAGTGGCACTTGTGAGAGTGCAAAAGGGGAAAAAGGCCATGACCTTTCTTGGGTTTTGTCTTCTTGCTCATGGTGATGTGATGCAATTTGGCTGATCCCTGACCCTCTTCTCCTGCTCCAGACTTCTGTCTTAGGTATATCTTGGTGATAAAATGCCACGTAACCACCCTTATCTTCAGTGGGTTCTCTGATTTTGTGGACGGTGCTTTTTTAAACACGTTTGCAGGCTGAGAGAGATCAAGTCCTGCTTGATCTGCAGGGGGGCTTGTTTCTGTCATAGTTGGGCCCAGCAGTGGCAGTGCTGCATCCCAGATAATTGCTCCATGTATATAAGTATCCTTCTCTTTGAGGACTTGTAAGTTAAGACAGGCTGCTGTATAATTGCCTGATACCTTAGACCCTGATGAAAAAATCCCTCTCCTAGGACCCGAGAGGGTCATTTGGAGCAGCATTATCCCATGAAATCTAGAGGCAATAGAAGAGTAAGGAAGAAGAAAACCTTAAAATCAATGCTAGTCACCCCAGCACTAGTGCTGTTAGCTTTGGCAAATCCTGTCTCAACAATAAAGCCAGCTGCCATTTTGGCATCAAGACAGACAGACTTGGCATCAGCCCCTCTGGCACCAAAAAAAATGCTTCGTGGGAGCTGGCACCAATGCTGTGAAACAAGGGTAAGGCCCAAGGGAAATGCCAACCAGACATGAGATGAGCGCTAAAAATAGTGAATTGCTGTCATTTGGAGAGAAAACAAATAGCACTTCTAAGAGTMGGGCATCTAAGCTCTCCATCAAGGTTGTGTTGGTAAGCAGCTTTGGGACAATGCTGTCTCCTATGATGATGTGACCAAAGGGGACACACAGGCTGTATTTTTGGTACCCACATGGTACAGGACTCTAAAACTGGAACAGATGCTTGCCGTCTTGATTCCACGTTTGGGGGATCTTGTTACTGTCTGCAGGCTCTGCCTTCTTTCCTGTCTGGGGCAGATCGTCTCCTCTTGAGCCATTACCAAAGGTCCTGTTTGCATACACGGGCATAAGGAAAACAAGAGCTGTAGTGCCAAAAAGCAAGGAGCCAGGCTAGTGTCCCTGTACCACCCCGGACACACCAGCCCTCCAGGAGACAGTCTCATGAAATGTTTAACAGCTGAACTCCCCCCTCCCTCCTCCTTCTCCCCCTCCCAGCAGGCTCAGGGAAAGCCGAGTAGGCTTTCCAGTGACTTCATTACCTACTCCAGACTAAAACTGAAGCCTGACATCGGTGCCCAAAACCTGGGAACACTGAAGGGACAGAATTGGCCCTGTCTCCACTGAAAGCAGTTAGTGTCACCTCTGAATAGGGCAATTTCAACTCTTTAGTTCTCCTCTACCTCAGTGGTGAAGGACTTTAAAGCTTTTTAAGACCTCTGGGCTTGAATGGCAGCCCTGGGTATTGAAACAGTGGTCATACAAAATAGATGATGCAAATAGTCTTTGGCTTTACAATTACATTGGCTTGGCCACAACTCTGCTGCTGTGAAGAAAAGCGTGCTGGACCTGTGGCTATCATTTTCTCCTCCTTGGGGAAAAAGCAGTGGGAATCAATGTCACTGAGGGCTGGAAATTTCAAGCTACACTTAGCAAAAACTATTTTCATCTCAGAGAAGGAGCCTGGACTTTTCATTGCCACTACTCTCCCATCAGCTAAACAGCAGAGTGGGTTAGGAGTGTCTGGAACAGCCTGGATGTGGCCTCTTTTGTCTTCTCTGTCAGATGGGTGTTGGAGAGGACTTCTCTTGGGTATCTCCTCCACATCCACCCCTTGTCTGCTCCCTGCCCTTTCTTGAGTGCCCTTCTTATGATAGCTTAATACAGAAAGCAGCTTCAGAGGAGAGGTTGCTTGCTTTACACAAGTGCAAAGGAAAGGGCTTTACTGTTATTACTGATATTTCTACACCCACATACAAAAAGTGAAGAGGAGGACAGGCTCCTGCTGAAATACCAGGTGACAGAGGGGGGTAGTGGCTTCCTCTGCAATGCCCCCTCCTTTGGTTCAGGGCTCACGCATGGCTTTCAGGTGGAGGATGTGGCACATATTTGCTCTTGTCCTCTTGGCCGACAAGAGCTGTTCAGGATTCAGCTGGAATCAAGATTCAATTGGAATCAAGCATGAGCTGTTGCCATTGGGGCTCTCTGCAACACTGAGCATGTTTTGGAACGCACAGTCTCTTCCTCCCTGGTTAACTAGTTACTCGTAGACAAAGACAGGTGACAGCAGTGAGGTTGAAATGCACTGTCCTTATTTGCTTATCTTGACTTAGTAAGCTGCAAAAGTTTCTTGCACTTCTAAACCACTGAGCTGACAGAAGCAGTGACAGGCTGCAGGGAAGAGGGACCTGCCCAAGGACAGATTCTAACCACTGCGAGCCCTTTTGCTTCATTGCATGTTAAAATCTATTGATCCAGCAGACTGCTTGCAGCACTGCCTCACAAGCCAGTTCCAACGTGTATGGTGTCTTTTCCTGCAGTTATTCTTTGCTCTCTCTAAACAATGATTAAGTTGCTTTGGCCTGACAAACATTAAACGGAAGTGACTTCAGTGTCCTTGCTTTGTAGTTGAACTGCACACAAATTGGGGGACCCACTTTACCCCACTCCTAAATAATACAGTAGTACTAGACAAAACAGGTCTGAAAGGTTGTTTTGGACCATGTGACCTCTAAGCAATAGAGTAGATACTCTAGGTCCTGTAGGTACTGGGACATTATCAGACTGACCTGTTCCTGTTTGTCCTCTGGAATTTGTTGATGACGTTCTTTGCAGGCAGCGCCAATGCTATATGTTACATGAACCCGAGGCACCTGCTCCTCATATTGGAAAGTCATCGTGTTCTTGTAATGGTGCTGTTAGGGCAGGAAAGTGGTCCTTCACTCTTCCGGAATTGACAACAAGTGGGCAGATTTTGTGGGCAGGTGGCCAGCCAGAGATGGTTTCCAGGCAGATCTAGCATTGCATTGCTGTTCCAGCATTGGTGATCTCCCAGTGTCTCATGCTGGTTTTGCTAGCAAACAAGCCCCTTTAGAACATTTGATGTCAAGACAGATAGAGCTTGGTTGTTCCTGGATGTTGTCTTACTCTAGAAAAGCAGAGATCTGCTTTTATGCTTTTCTGTATGTTTCTTTCCCTTTTTTTCTTTATTCCCAGAGCCATCTCCAGGATGCGGAAAGATAAAGTTACCCTCATTCAGGTTGCTTCTTTCACACTTTGTTTCGAGTGCCTGACAGACCTGTGTAGTCTCAGTTCTAGCAAGTTCTAGCCCACAGCCAAGGCTGTGGGCTGACTAATGAAAATGGATAGCTGATGCTCCTGTTACCAACATGAAAATAACAGAGTGCACAAATGGAAGAGTCATTAGATAAAATTGTTCTAACTTTATGGTCAACCTGTATATATATATAGCTGCAAAACCATGGTATTAAAGTTTAATTGAGGGGATATTACATACCACCCATATTTACTGTTCAAAACCTCTCCCTGCCTAGGACTCCAATAATGGAGCAACTGAGAGTAGCCTTGTGCTTCCAGCCTGACAAATTTGAGCTGCGCAACTTCAATTTTTGTTCCAATCGTATTGTCATAACTGGATCATCTAAAGGTCAAGCTGTCTCCTCGGGGGGTATCAAAACGGATGTTGTATCTTGCTGGGTTACTAAACCTGCTTGCAAGTATCTCCCATCAAACATGGAAAGCGACTCTAAAATGGCCCAAACAACTTCCATCATCTACTTCAGTTGCATGCTAATATCTGAGGTCACAAGGCACAGTGTGTGTTGGGCTTGTGAAGGTGTCAAGCAGCATCCTTTGCGTGACATCACGTTCAGGGCACATGGCATGTTCAGGAGAGCAGCACTACAGACTGATAAAGCCTAGAGGTCGTTATTCCCTCTTTTTCAAAAGAAACTTGCTCACCATTATCCTGTAGTGGGTTCCACACTGACATGCCAAAAAGGATGGTTGGTAGCTGCCGAAACAAGAAAATTTTCAAAATAATGTAGATCCCGTAATCTGTCCTGACATTAGCCCTGACTTTTCAGAGCCCTCAAGAGATTCATCTACAGAGAAACTGTAAAAACTTGTGTTTGCTTTGTTTGCTATATCTCGACATACTCTTGTGTCATAGATGGGTGGCCTTTGCAGATGTTAAACTCCAGGTTCGTATAAAGAAGTGAAACCCATGCTGAGCCTGCCTTAAAGCTGCTCTTGCTTTCATTAAAATAATTATTATTTCAGCTCTGGTTGCCCCCAAGCAGAGAGCAATAGAAAATTAGAAAGGTTTTGGAAGTGGGCAATGAGCAGCTGAAGGCTTTGGGAAAAGATTTTACATTAAGAGGATGGGGAAGATTGATATCTTCTATAAGAAGATAGCTAACAGGTACAGAGTAATGAATGGGTGAGAAGATGGATGGGGACTTCTGTTCCCACCTGCTAATAATATGAAAGGCAGATTAGAAGGTGGTGAATTCACTCCTGATGAAAGGAMCTATTTGTTCACAACCACTGTCTATGAAACTCGTTACCGCAAGACAAAGCATTGGGGCAAGTACTTATGAACTTAAAAAAAAGAGGAGGGGGTAAAATGATACCAGTTGGAATATCCAACGCAATTGCAAAGATTAGGAGAACCCACGTGTTTTGGAAAGGCTCTAAGTGTATTGATTAGGATATTATAAGGGTATGAGCTAACTCATCCAGCTCTTTTTTTTGCCCCTTTCCAGGGCTTTTTCCATAGTCACCTATATCAGAGTTTGTAGAGCGTGTTACTGGCCACTGTCACTCAGAGACTGCAAGAGAGGGTGGCTGCTGCAGTTGAATGTGGTAATGCGTGCTTGCAAACCACCTTTTTTGTGTCAGTCTTTCCAGGATTGCTAAATTCACACATAAATTAGGATGCTTTTGCTTTTCCGCTAAGTTACTGCCTTTGATAGTCCTTCACAACTTGTCTTAGATCTGGAATGATGCTTCGCCTTTTGAGTACGTGCTGGGGGAAAGGCGGGTGGTTAAAGTTAGATTCCTTCTGACAGCAGGGATTTAGAAATTGCTGCATTGGCTCAGCTCTGGGATCTGCCTAGTGCAGGGCTCTGGATAGCAACAGCCAAAATCGGGTATTTCAAAGGACAGCATGAGGCCACAGAACAGATTACTAAAACAGAAAGCTGCCCTTTTATATCACTGGTGTTTATCCATAGAACTGGAAAAGCAAAGGTTGAGAGTTTGTTTGATCCAAGAGCACAAAAGCTGGAAAATCCCATTGCCTGGCTGATGCTAGTTAACGCTGATGTTTTGTATCCTCCAGGAAATTACTTATGTCCCTGTTTTCTCTTAGGAAAAACAGAGATGTGCTTACCTTAAATGGCAAGTTTATATGGTGGCTTTAAGTTGGTGTAAAAATAAGTAATACTTGTGTATAGTCTCACAGCCTAATTGTGTAGAGGACACGCACAGTGGGGTTCTCATTTGGGAAACAACTCGGGGCTGGGCTGGGCTGGGAGGAGGCAGCAGCAGTGGTCACTGAGGGGTTTTGACATGCGGAAAATGGGTGTCTTTTTCTGACACTGCTGCAAGCTATCTGGCTGTCCGGGGGGAATCTGTTCTGGGTTGGTTTTTTTCTTTCCTTTTTTTTTTTAATCTTTTTTTCTGCTGTTGCAAATTAGCATTTGTAAGAATTATATGTGGTTTCTCTCTCTCTGTTCTGAAGTCCTGAAATTATTGTTAAAACTGCTACTAAAAAAGGGATTCAGTGAACTCTCTATGGAAAAAAAGTATATTCCTTCCCTCATCAAATATTTTAATGCATTGAGCTCCAAAAGCCAAAGAGGGCAAGAGCAAGGGGAGTTGCCCCTCTGTCAAATATCCGAGGAGCTGCTGCTGGGGCTCGTGGGAGTGGCGGTGGTGTCCCAGTCCCCCCCGACAGACGAGGACAGCTGCTGATTAAAGAGAAGCACAAAAAAAAGAGATTGYTGAACTTTCAAAGTGGAGGTAGAAAAGGGAGTTAAATTTAGATTACCTTCTGCAGTGTCATCTTCTACACCGTTGTGGAACTTGCTGTACTCCTTCCTTGGGAGAGGACAAACAAGACATGCCATCCTGGGCACCAGATGATAAATTTGTTTATAAGACTTAATTGCCCCTTGGCATGAAAATGTGAAATGAGCTCGAGTAGAATGAGAAACCTTCCATTGGGACTTCCTTGGGGAGGGGTGGATTAAAATGTCTTCCCATCACCTGTCTGATGCTGGAGAGGCCCAATCCTGACCCTACTGAAATCAGGAGGGTTGTTGCTGTTTCTTTAGCTCTTTTCTGGAGGGGCCAAGAGTTGAACAGTGCTGTAAGAGTTGCTCAGAAAAAATGGAGCCGTGGTGGTAGGCAGAAGAAGGTATGGGAGTGCTTTGGATCTGTGAAGGCTTTACCCAGGTCCCCAGGGTCTGGAGGTACTTGGAGAAACCATGGTGGTTGGTTGCTCCTAGGGCTCCAGTGCTGTTTAGCAAGCAGCATCAAACTTAGCTTTCTCCTCAAAAATAGATTAAATGGCTATTTTTGCTTAGTGAGATTTAATCATCACGGAGGAGCTGTCGGCTCTTGCCAACGTTTTTAGTAGATTTCCCTCCATTTGCAGCATCCAGTTAGCAGGGAGGAGAACGCTTCTGCTCCTCCACAGCTCCCTGCCGGGGTCCCGCACAGGCAGCGCTGCCCAACAGCACGGAGCTCCCGTTTGCAGTGAGCTGCCTGGTGTTACCCAGCAGCTCTCTTAAGGTTCAGGGCTTTTTTTTTTTTTTGGTTATTTTTTTTTCAGAACTGCCTGACCTGATGTCATTTCCCTCTTGCAAACACCCCGGCTGGGCTGCGTCTGAGATATGTCACAGGGAGTGGGAGGAGGAGGAGGGGGAGCCAGCGAGTGCATGCAGTGTCCCAGGACCCTGTTTACTTAGCATTCCCAGCTGAGGAAACCGTGGTTTAAATAGGATCGGAGGAGCGGCTGCCCACAGCAGATGAGGAAATGGTCACTGTGGGGCTTTAAATTCCTGCCTTCCCATGCGCTGGTGCGGAGGATGAGCCTGCAGAATGCCTTTCCTCCTGGGTCTCAGACAGGTAACCAGCTTCGGTGCGGTGGGAGCTGCTTGCTCAGGTGGAGGATGTGACTGACTGCTTTTATTTTTATTCCCCGCTCCCCAAAGAAAATGATTTCTGACTTTCCCAAAATGGAACCATACAAATAGTGCTTCCCTACCCGTGGCGTTTGATCGGGGAGCACAGTAGCGTGAGAGCAGCTTTTTATTAGCGAGGAAGGAGCAAAACTGCGAGCCGGGGAAAGAAACTCTCTTCTTGTTGTAGGCTTTGCGGCAGGGTGGCTCTTTGTGTTGTGCTCCTGTGCGGTTTTTGATTGTTTGGGTTTTAGGGTACTTTCCACAGTCCTTAATAGGGAATTGTGTTTACATTGCTTAAAAACATGCCAAACTTTGAACCGTTTTCTTGTGCGGGCAGTATTTTGAGTGTTAAACTGTGGGTTTTTAAAAAAAAAAAAAAAGAGACACATACATTTATAGATATCTCATCTCTGACAAAGGTCACCAAACAGAAAATGGCAATGTGCTGTGACCCCCCAGCTTGGTGACTTTTTAATTGTTCTGGGAGAGTTTGAGGTTGAACAAGAAACTTGGGATAATTTAATAGCTGGTAATGTCGAGTGGAATGAGAAACGGTAGCAACTGCCCAGCTGCTCCCCGCTGGAGGAGGTGCCAACTATGTGTCCCTAGGCTCGGGGAGAGCAAACCCTTTTTTTGGTCTGGGAGGCACGTCTGGAGGGCAATCTAACTGTAAACTCTTTCCAGCACTGCTGGGATCTGTAATCCACAATAAATAGATATTGCATGATATCAGAGTGCTGCTTGCAGTTTCTAATTTAGAATTAAAAATTCAAGATCGGACCACAGCATGTTTTAAACTACCTACTTTCAGTTGTTTAGAAATGAAGGCAAAAGGACTTAGAGCATACTGCTGAGTAAACAGTGCTGTCTCTTTTTCCTTATCAGTTCAGTTTTTGGTGAAATGCAGCTCCCCCCCCTCCCTCCCACCCTGCTGAACTGAAAACAGTTTTAAATAAGAAACTACCTCTAGCACAATGACCTTCTGTAATTGAATGCAATAGCTATAATAATAGTTCACTTGTTAGCACTCAGGGCAGAGAGACTTTCCCTAAAAACCTCGGAACTGAACCAAGGAGGGAAATTCGGGCACGAAGGCTGAATGGCTTTAGGTAACTCTCAACTTGCAGTGAGACGTAGCTGGCTTAAATGTTGAGATTGCTCGAGTCTCATGGGTGTGTTTTTCTCTAAAGTTCCTATTTCTAAATTAATCTTTTTTGTTTTAGAGACATGTTTGGGACAATTGAGGTGCTGCATAAGGTGTAAAACCAGAAGTTAGGTGTAATTTGGCTTCATTTGCTCAAACTGCAAACATCTGGTTATCTCAGTGGGCTGGATGGTACTTTTTGCTCTGCTTGTAACTTTTCGGCATTGATACAGAGGCATTTACAGGAAGCAGAAAAAAGGTGTTGCCTCAAGAACACAAGAGCAAAGCGCTTGACTATTTTTATCCACTGATGAGGGATATAGTGGGAAAGAGCTGCTTGCGGAGCTGCTTGAACATTTCTTAGTTTTAATCATTCTGAGTTTTAATCGTTTTTAGACTTAAAAAAAAAAATCTAAATATTTGTGATTGTGTCCTGCATGCAGATAGTATTCAGAATTTTCTTTTTCCACTTCTAAAAGAGCGGAAAAAAAGGGTTGTTAGTGAACAGTGCTATTTAATTAAAAGTGTGGGAGGAATTCAGGAACATCTCGTCACGCATCCGCCTCTATTGTCTCTTGTGTTTGCACTCGGACTGTAAACACTTGGGTTGTCTGGGATGTCCTTTGTTGTTGTTGTTCCCACTTGACACAAGGGGTGCTGATCCTGGGGTGCCCTCCCATGAGCTGCTTGAGGAGGACGAAACGGTTGTGGTGGGAGCCTCGGCTCCCCGGGACAGGCACCCCTTGCTCGCTGCTGCGCTGCACTGAACAACTGGTTCCCCTGGATCTGCCTTCACTTCTTTGGGACCCAGTGGCATTGCAGCACAGCAGATGGTCTGCTGAACACATAGTAAAAATAGGGTGTTTGGTTTGGGGGTTTTTTGCTGTTGTTGCAGTGGGGATGATGTTCAGATGCCTAAAAAGCTAGGTCAGCTTTATCTGACATCAATGCAATGTGGGTGTTTAAAGCGCCYGTCCCAGGAAACATGGTTGTAGAGGATCTCAGCTTTCAGTTTTAAGTGAGCATTTCCTCTTAGGGTTGCAGGTGGAAGCTTGAACACGTTCATCTAGTTCACTGCGTAAATGTAAAAGGAAAAAAAAAAAGGTTAAACTGTTAGATTCCTAACCTTTTCAGTTTTAATTTTAACTGCTCGAGGTTTTCAGTGTTGTCAACTGTTTGGTGGTTTAAAACAACAAAACGCAAGACAGCCTTCTCAAAGCTGTAATTTCTTAGAAGTGTCTATCTTTAATGTGAAAGGGCTGGGACTACAGCTGGGAAGCTTCTAGCAAGGCGTGAAGGAAGTAAACACTTTCATGTGGCCCTTAAAATGCGAACGTGCAGTTCTTGGAGTCTGAAAGTGAAACTTGCGATAAACAAAAAGGAAACCAGCTCTTACTGAAATATATCAAAGTGTCCACGATCTGTGAAAGGACAGTGCTCCTTTAAAGATTGTTGGAGTATTTCTCCAAGATAAATGGATGCAACAAACCAATTTGTTCCTCAGATAAAGGTTAATAAAACCTCAGAGGTTCTGCATCCACTGGGGGTGAAGATGGGTCTGCTATGACTGATTAATCATGGTGATTTAAATATAATTTTCCTGATGCTGGCATTAGCAAAGCAATAAATGTTGTGGATTAGAATTCCCATTTTGGAGATCTTTATTGTGCCTGGCACAGCTCAGAGGCATCATTCCTCCCCCACTTATTATACTTTTAAGTATTTGGATGTTTGCACTTAACACATTTTTTTTCCACATTCAGCAAAACAGAATTTGTGGTGGGTGTCTTATGAAGAAATGTCCAGACTTGATTTATTTCCTGGCCTCAGTTGTCTGTCGTAAGGCAGCCTTACAGGAATTTATTCCCTGTCGTGCTGGCAGGGCCTGGCACCCGAGGTTCCAGTAACTTGCAGCAACCAAAGCTGGTTTCAYCTTTACCAATCTTACGTGCTTTTGTTAAATTGAATCCACCAAAGGCACGGCACTTGCTTAGATGGTGGATTTTTGCTTTTATGTTCCAAAGTACTAACAAGTGTAGTGTTTATGAAGATGGGAGAAGGACCAGAGGCTTCAGGGTGGGCGTCGGTCCTGGGCTGCCCTGGTGATTCAGGGTTCCCCCGCGGTTCTGCTCGTCCTTGCTGCGATCCCACCTGCTGGCCTTCTCTGAAAGGATCTAGTGGGTTTTGTTGTTGTTGTTGKTTTGTTTAATTTAATATGAATTTTGGTTAGGAACTGGGGGGCAGCTGGCAAACCATGAACTGTAGTAAACCCTATGGCAAGATTTGGTATTCCAGCCTAATATTTTCAGTAGCAATTTTAAGCTACTACCACTTGAGTCTCTTATCTGACAGAGATGCTCATCTTCTTTGGTAGCTTTGCGTTTGCATTCTCATGAGCTATTGCTGCTGGGCTTGGCTAACCAACACTAGTGATAGTCTGATATGTGAGTTTGAGTAAAAGCCAAGTGGTAACTCATAAATAGTGGGTATCAAATACAGTTTTTCCTGTTGGTTGTTTCTAACATATTTAAGATACTGACAGTCACTTCCATTCTGTTACTCTGGGTGCTTAAAAAATATATATCATTCAAATACTGATTGCGAGTTACTCAAAATACTTATTTTTAATACATTTTTCTGAAGATTGTGTCACTTGCTTAAATCCATCCTGCTCTGTTGTTATGGGTGCAGCTGGGTACTGAAAGCAAGGGACTGCTGCCTACGAGTAATGAGATTAGTGAAATAACYAGGTCAGGATTTTTATTTTTTTTTATTATTAAATTGATGCTTATTACAAAAGTCCCCTATGAGAGCCGTGAAACCAGAAGGTCTGGAGTGGTCACAGGTTGAGCCCGAGTCCTGTTAAAACCAGTAGCATCTTGCCCTCTGGCGGATGCCAGCTTAGGAGTCTCCCTTTGGCCTGCTGCTGGGCTTTTCACTGTGTCACACTGTTTGTACACCTGTTATTCAGTTACTTGCTAACCCCTGTCATTCCGTTATTAATCCCCATCTCTTCCAGTTCAAATAGTAATTTGCTGTGTAGTGCCTTGACAAATGCTGTACCACAGTTTGGAGAGAATAGGAGATTAGAGTAGGTCTAAAAAACTGGCTATCGTAGAAGAGAGGAATGGTGTATAACGTGCTGTCAGTAAATGCAAGTCACATTTCAAAGTGTTTTCCAAGGCGTCTGGGTATTACCAAGGTTAGGATGAATACTCTGGCAGGCTGAATGACACATAGAGGCCGTATAAATGCAAGGTGCTCATATTTGGGTAATGGAGGACGGATTTCTGTGGAAAGAGGAGACAGAGCAAAAAGCTAAAATGGTTATTAGATTTCCATGATATCAGCCTCTGCTGGTTTTGGTTACCTGGTTAATGCCAGCTGAGGAGTCATCTTCTGTAGGTGGTTCACTGCCAACTATGCACTTCTGAGCGTGGGCTGTGGTGTTTGTTGCTGCAGTTGCACATATTAATTTTCAGCTTGGAAAATAGCCACACTGGTCTGGAATTTGCTCATCTTCATCTTTCTCCTTTTTGACGTAGCAACAATGTTCCCAGGTTAACTGCTGACTTTTGAGAGTAGAAAAGTGTGAAGTGTCTTGATCCTTTTATTGTAATGATACTCCACTGTCAATCAGTTCTCATTTCCCTCCATTTCCTACATTGGCTTCAGACGCAATAAATCCTAACAGATTTATGGGCATTAAACCCAACCATTTAGTACTGAAAACCTTTACAAAAGTAGCATAAGGAGGTCTGATTCCATCCTTTCTTGCAGCGAGGGGCAGTTCAGGCAACCTACAGACCTCCATGAATGCCTTCTGTCTTGTTCATGCCCCAGATTTTGACCTTTAATTTGTCACGTAGACCTCCAGCAAAGCTCCAATACTAARCTGGAAGGTGGAGAAAATAATTGGCTTTTTTCCCTGGCACTGACGTTAATGTTTGCTGTAGCTTCAGATGTGACAACATATGGCACTGCCTTGAGTTCTCTTATACCTACCACTGCTGGATATTTTAAGGATTATTTGTAAAAGCACGTGACAGTGAAAGTGTGCTACTGGCAGAGTTGCCAGCATGGTTGTGGGTTTATCACAAATGCCAAATATCAACAAGAAAATAAGTAAAAAAAAAATTCTTACTTTTATTCAAACAAAGTGCTTTATAAAGTTTGACAAGTGAAAACTAATCCAAAATGCCACATCTAAAATACAAAGAAACTCTCCAAACGCACCAAGATGAGGTCTTCCCAACTCAACCGCTTTCATGAGAAAAGAGCCTGCACCAGATTTAACAAATGGTCTCTGTTGGACTGAATGGGGAGAGAACACAGACTCCAGGACTACAGAGCCTTCTCCTGAAAGCTCCCGGCTTTGGAGTGTGCGTCAGGGATCCATTGAGTCCAGTTCCTCAGATCAGCGTCAGCTCTTAGGATGATGCCAAGGAGGCAGCAGTGCACATGCAGCCTAGAGTACGTGCTGCTTTACAGGACAAAGCCAATCCCTTGAAATTACCCGGAAGTCTCCTAGGCTTTGCAGGTGGGAGATAACGGATGGCATGTTCAGGCTTCTTAGTTGCAAAACAGGAATATTCTGCTCTAATGGAGTTGAACGCACTATGAGAGCAGACCCGTGTAGATGCTGCTTAGTAATCCTGTCTGGAGGCGTCTACAGTTAGCTGAACAAAGGCTGGTGGGGATGGATGTGCTTGCCTGGACAACAAGAAAACAAGACTGTCCTTCAGCAGGGAAGCCTGT
Source organism: Phoebastria nigripes (assembly GCA_035582835.1). NCBI lineage: Eukaryota > Metazoa > Chordata > Aves > Procellariiformes > Diomedeidae > Phoebastria > Phoebastria nigripes. The sequence goes on along the minus strand of JAYKAV010002553.1, from coordinate 2,002,475 downwards.
GCTGGAATGTGATAGCCACTGGCTATTGGGGAAGAAAGTGCTTTCGGAAAGAAACCCTCCCCCTTCCTTGTTTTCATAAGACTACCTAAAAAACCCCAACAAAACCTCTTTGTAGTAGTTTGATAAAAACTCCATGCTGCTAAAAATGATTAAAAATGATAATTACAAGCACTACTTGAAATGGAAGCTAGAAACAAAGGCAGGTCAATAAAATGTGAGTGCTCCAACTTTGCTTCTATGAGATTTTTTCCCCCATATATACTTTTCTTACCTATAAAACTACTCTTTCAGTCCTGTGCCTTGTCCATGCCTGTTGGTGTGGAAGAGGAAATAGTGTGCTTTCATAGCACAAGCACTTGTGATATTGTTTCCAGGAGACATTTAGGCTATAGWTAACTATACTGCTGATATGTCTTAAGTAGTTACCATTTGACAGCATATGACACAAAGAATGAATGGGAGAAGGAAGTAGAAATAATACAACACTGATGGTATGAAAAGTGCAGGCTGGGATTTAATTAGAAATTGAAGCCTGATCAAAGTGCTTGGCGGTAGGCAGAAGATTCCTAACAAAAAATGTCACGGTCTCTGTCATTGCCTGTACTGAGGCCAATGCACAACCTCTTCCTTGGCTTGCAAAACAGTGCAAGAAACTGTACAGTGGCTCAGTGTTTCACAGAAATGAGTCTTGACTTAAGTGGGGAGAAGAAAGGAGACTGAAACACTCAACCCAAAGGAGACACCTGTAACATATCCCAAAACAATGTGCTGGAATCTTTGCCTAGTGGCTTTTTCTAAAGATTTCTTGCCTTTACGTTTTATCTCTTTCCCTGTGCCAGGTTGAAGTAACCTGGCGTTGGAGGTAGCTGTGCTCTGAGCAGGGGTCGGGCCACGTGACCTGCTGGGATCCTTTCCAAACTAAATTATTCCTTGATTCTGTGAAACTGTTTGGAAACAAGGGTGACAGTTCTGGGTCTGACACGTGGCACCAAGTCTGACGGCTCCATTTTCCAAGAAACCCATCAGTGGCCGGGCTGGCAGAGGGCTGCAGAAAGGCTCCAAGAGGAGCTGCGTGGACTTTGAGGAGTATGGCTGGTGAGCGGCACTGCAAGGACTTTGAAACCCTGGACTCTCTGAACTGTAGGAGCTGAAAGCTAACAGCGAGACTATTCAATGGTACAAGCACTTATGCATTAGCAAGGAAGATGATTTCTCTTGGTCAGTGTGTAAAGAAGCTCCGGACAGTAAGATTTGAATTCTACTTTAGATGGGAAAGCAGAATGTTGCTTGAGACTTGATTTCCAAAAGCAGGCAGGAACAACCTGCAGAATACCAACCTAGCTGGTTAGGATCTTCTGTTCAACATGTACGCCCATCACCTCATAGACCTGTTTGCCAGCTGGGCTAACAAGAAGCAACCCTGCACATAAGCATATGGCATTGTGGAAAGGTTGTTTCAAATATTATAATAAGGTTGGCAAGAGGGAGTCAGGAAGTTCAAATAAAAGGATAATGTGATGAAAGTCTCTGAAAACAGGACTGCTGCAAGTTCATAAGTGGGAAAAATATAGTGACGTTGACTCTGTTATAGATTGCTGCTGCCAAAAGACACGGATGTGTTCCTTATTGCTACTCTTTGAAGCAGACAACACTGAATGGAACAAATTTTGGGGGAGTATACACAGGTGGTCAAGGACGGATCAGCATTGTGATGCAGAGGAGTTCCTGAAATGGCACTGTGGGACTCTGTTCTTTCACCAGCTCCACGTGATTCATTTGCTGGTTCAACAGGTCGCATTGATCTTCATGTGTCACAACCACAGACCTCAGCCAGTCACTTTCTGGCTTGTGCATTATCAACAGGATTAACAATTTTGCAATGGGATCTTAATTTCTCAATGCTGTTGATGTGAGAGCCAAAATCTATGCTCTTCGTCAGTTGCATTAACTCTGCAAGGCCAACAAAAATGAGGAAAAGTGTAAATAAACTAATAAGAGAATAGATGTGTCCTGTTTCTAGTTCTCTTGCTGACTAAAATTACAATTTTTGGAATGAATAGCATGCCTGAAGCAGAAAATGCTGTGCTAGCTCAACAGTGTCTCCTAAAAGTTGCTATTAGCTGCTGGAATTAGAGATGGAAAACACCTCCTTACCCTGTAGGAAAATGTTGTGTCTACTATTGGCATGCAGCATCTCAAGACCAGAATATAAAACGTTTGCTTTAGCTACCTGCAGTAAAGCAGTTCGACTGGTCTGTCCAGCAAAATGTTCTTCTCTTCCTGGAAACAGGAGGCAGGTACCCCTCCAGCTTGTTGCCTCTGCAGATGAATTTTAAGGAGATGGCCCGCTGGTGGGCCTTTTGTGGAAATCGTGATACCTGTGGAAGGAGGGGAAGTGGTATATTGTATGCTGAGTCGTGTTTGCTGAACTGTGCCCTCACACAATCAAAACCCTTTCAAAAGTTGGTGTGACTTCTTAGGAGAAAAATGCAGCGTGGGATCTCTTCTGTTGAACCTTAGGTGGTAGGAGGTTCTTCTGCTTTTAGAAGTTACGTTGCTGCTGTAATATGGGTGCTCAGGTGAGGGACCCACAGGCCCAGTGTTGGGGAGGTACGGCTCCAACTGGGGTGCTGCATGGTAGGGGAGTGCTGGTGCTCCCCCAGATCCCCAAATAGACTGAGTCTTAAGAACTTAGTGCAGGACTCTTCTGCATTGAAACTGCTGCCTTACATCACTTGCTCGGTGAGGTGGTCCATAATTTGAAATGGACTACGTATTTTGCGCATATGGTGACTCCATAGAGGCTTGTGAGAAGTGTGACCATGGTGCGCTCACATAAAATAGAGGAACAGCACAGTTCAGCAAGTGTTGGGATCCACCGATGTACATTTCTGTACCTGCTGGTTGGGTTTGCTCCTCTTCCTAGCTGGTTGGGCTTTGTTGGGCTTTTTTTGTTTGTTTTGGGGGCTTTTTTTATTTGTGTCCCCCCCCCCCCCCCCAAGATGGTACTTACAAAATGAATTCTTTCAACATGTCTTTCAGTATAAACCTCCACGCATTTTCTTTGCCTTATCATAAATTTTAAGTGAAAGAAAGTGAAAATTTTAGACTTTGTTACAGGTTTGTTTGCAACATCAATGTTTTTTATTAAGATCTGTTTGTTTCTTAAGAAACTGTGTAGAGTATTCTAACTTCTAGGTTGCCCCAAAGCCTATTAGAGGATGTACAAACCACTTTTCCTGTGTTTTGTACTTTTCCCACCCATGTTTTCAGACTAGCAGGAAAACATGGACTTTTGTGAAGCAGTGCACCACGTGGAGGACTGAGACCTCACACGGTAGTCCTTTTCCATCTTAAGTGTCCTGAGGACCAGCTGATTTGGCTCTGCTCCTGGACTACTTCGCTATTCCAGGAAGAAGTTTTACAGGAATGCTGATCTTATATATATAAAGCACATGGCTAATTATGAAGGAATCATTTTAGATTGGAATCTCACAGGAACATATTGTAATTATCATTTAGATCTAAATGAATCCAAGCAGTATTTTCTCAAATTATAATGTTATGTTTATTAATGCATTTCCTCCACTTGGCATTCAGCCCCAGTTATGCAGCGATAGCATGTAAAATGTGGAACAAATGACATCTCTTCTTGAAGAGAATGCCTGGCTCCCAAAACATGATAACTTGTAATGGAAAAGGAAAGGAATGATGAGAAAGCGGCGCTGACTAGATGCTAAAGCAATGTAACTCATGAATTTGGAGATACGGGGTTTTCTTCTGAACAGTCCTTTGTGTTTTTTGGTGATCCTTAGCTGTATTTTTAACCTCTTCATGTATTTTAGAGTTTCCCAAGACCATAACTTGTGACTTGTCAAATGATTGCAGATCATTGAGTAAAAGATTACCTTTACAGAAGATACTGACAAAGCATCTTAAAAGTGTGTCTGTTTAATTTTAGGACAAGGAAACCTGCATGGGTGTCAACAATCAAAGTTACATATGTGAAACGGGCCACTGTTGTGGACAATCCCAGTGTTGCAACTACTACTATGAACTCTGGTGTAAGTCCTTCCATTTTGTATGGCTTCCCTTCCTAATCTGCATGGCTCTCATACCATACTACAGGTCTGGCTTGTGTCCCGTGGGGTTTTGTATTCAGCCCTTGTTATGCATTGCCATTGCATTTCACTGCAACGCAAACCGGAGTTGACCTGATATGGCAAGGGAAATAGGGTTGTTACAGTGGGCATCGCCTGCTTTTTGAGGAGTAATGGGTCATCTTGCCATGTTCATCACTGGAGGTTTGTTGTTTGTTCTTCTCACTGATTTGGGCAATACTGAGGGTACTCAAAGTAACATCGTATGTGAGTGAGGAAACCACGCTTGAGGGAGAAATGCTGATACGCACAACACTAGTTTGACACACTTAAACAGAGAATTAATTCGGTATCTTTCATCTTATTGTTTTAGTTCTTTGCAAGAACGACAGTTGAAATCTGATTTATCTTTTTAAAGCTGTCTTTTCAAGTAGGGGGGCCAGGACGTTTATTCTCTTCAGGACATATTGTGTTTGGAGCACAGTTCCTTGGGTGGAGAGGGTCTTGGGCAAATCTTGTGGGCTGACAGTGACTGAATACTGTGGGCTGTGAGGAATGTACATTGCCCATTGCAACCCCTCTTATCTCCTCTTTTCCAAAATCTGGGATTTAAAACTACCCATGTTTCTAGTGAGTGGTTTGAGTGTATACCTAAGACCCTTTAGATGGCTGCAGGCAGGTCAAAGCAGGTCAGCAGAACTCTGATATATGGAAAAATGGGAAGTTGAAAGGATAGGAAAGTAAGAAATGCTGAATTTTAAGGGCAAACTTAGAGTTGTGTCGGTCTGATGGTGTCTTCCTTTCTTGAGGAGGAGCCCAAAGGGTTGAACATTGATGTTAACATGCTGTTGTAGTGCCAGGAGCCTAGGCTGAGAAGGCATCTGTGCTCCCAGAATTTGGAAATGTGGAACTCTGAACATTGTACCCCCACATTAGAGACTGGAGATACTTTCTTACCACACCCAATGGTATCTTCTAGCTTTTATGCAACTGTGCTATCTACTTAATCCCTCTGCTGTGCCCACAGTTACATTTTCTCAAAGTAGTGTGTGTAAATGTATTATACATACAAAGAATGTCACTTAACCTGGATCCACGGACAGGAATAGCTGAGACTTTATGCTTTAGTCTGGAAACATGCTTTTACTTTTCAAATTAACCAGTGAAACATGGAGGACATGGTTGTAAATTAAACAGGACTCTAATAGACTCCTTCAAGACACATTGTGCATCAGACTGTAGTGGCTGGCTGTGTCAATATTAATTGCAGGATTTGAATGTATTGCAGACCTTTTACAGCAGCTTTATTTTCAGAAGTCTCCAAACAGTTCAAGAAACAATTCAGGACCGGGTGGGCAGCTCCAGGGACCCTAGCAGGCTGAGAAACAGGCATGAATGCATGGCTGTCTTGGACTGCCTGGTTCAGATCATAGCAGTCAGCAACACAGGCAGGACAGATGGCTGGAATGTGTTCGGACTATATGGGGATGCATGGACAAAGCAGAGTGGGGAAGGTCAGACCCGGTTTCGGATTTGTGTGGGTGGGAATGTAGAGGAAGAGGCATGTATGCAAGGGCTTACAGACTCTGTGGCAAGCAGGATCTAAATTGAGAAGCAGCATGGAGTACAAACGCACACTGGAGCTTGTTGCACGGTCGCCATGTTTCTCCCATGGACATCTTGAAAGAGAGGCTTAACTGAATTGCATACAAAAAATACAGTCCAAACAATAGCCCCCTGCCATTTTAATGGAATGATTTTACTTTAACTGTCTTTGTGCTCTCAGTATGGCACAGACTTTTATACTTGGCAGTGCCTGGCTGCATCATAAAAGTTCTTGGAAGATAAAACCAGATTTTGTTAGAAGGAAGCAGAATATTTCAGGCTTCTTTTTAGGGCAAGCACAGAGGTCACGCTGAGGTCTTGGAATAAACATATTAGTGGCACATGCTGCTGGATGGTTCCTCAGGAGGAATGGTTTTCTGTGTTGAGATTTGCATTCCTTCTGCATTGCAGAGAGCATCATATACCACACTGAGATGAGGGGAATAATGCAAACATGAGACCCATTCTTCTAGGCTTTCTGCAAATTCAGGCAAACATCCAAAATTGATTTAAAATCGGTTAATGTTTTCAAAGCTTGCTTTGCCATTATGAGTGTTAGAAAAAGGTTACTAGGATTGGAAGGGGAGATGTTGGGGGGGGGGGGGGGGGCCCGTCCTTTAAATTTAAGAAAACTCATATTCTAGAGCTTGTGACCACAGCTGCAGAACTTACCTGCTGCTCCAGGAATTGTTGAATATCTTTGGTAGGTACATGTGGTGCAGCACTCTTAAGACCTTCAAGGTGAATAGCAGTGATAGTATATGTAAATAGTCTAGAGCAGTGAATTGATGGTGTGGAGAGCAACAGCTTTACATGCTTGGGAATAGAGTAGCTTTTTAAAAGTTAATAATAACTTTTGGTTAATGAACAGTTAAGTTAGCAGCACCTTTTAAGTATGGCTTCATGGTTGTTCTATGTTTTGATTTTAACCAGTGTATGCATGTACTGAAGTAGCTTTTGAGAAGTTTCTGCTCCTCTTGACCTTCTCAGACCAGCAGTGCTATTGTGTGCCTGAAAACAGACCTTCTTGCTAGTCCCATTGAATTAAATTCTCGATTTATTTACCACCACAGCTTCGTGGGGAGAAGAAGCAGAGGAGGGTGGCATTTGAAATGCAAAAGAAAACTAGTCTGTCTTTGCTGGACATGCCTTCTGAAATGTGATCCTGTCTTGTGGCCACTTGGGAGTTTTTCCCATAAAAAGGATCTTTTTCCCTGTTTAAGAATTTGAGGGGAGTTTGTCTTTGAAAATGGCTGATCTCAACATTTCTAGACAGCAAGTAAAGTTGCAGTAGTTACAAACCAGTCCTTGAGGGTAGTGGAATAGGATGCAAAATCAAGGTATTATTTTGATAAGGGGTGGAGTGGAGGAATGTAGAAGATGATATGCCAAGCAGGTGGGACAGCCTGTGTTTAAAATTAGATAACAGCCCGGTTCAGATTCCCCACCCATCTCTTAAAGTGCTGTGTTGCCAAATAATAAAACTATATCCAGATTTATATATGTAGATCTAATAGCTATATAAAGGTCTAATTAGTTCTTAGCTCAAGCTTGGTAGCTGGTAATATGGGGGAAAAAAGTGCAGTATGTCTTTTAATTTTCTTGGAATAGAATCGTAGAAAGTAAAAGGGAAGAAGGGGCTTTACTGTTGCATTTCCTCACATAGGGAAAGGTGTTTGTTTGGATGGTGGTTGAGCTGGTTCAACATTTTAGCCTAACAATTTCTTTGGGCTCTGCAGAGAGCTCACAGTCCCGAAGGGGGAGATTGTGGTCTTGGGAGAATGGTGGCAGCTGCTGGATTTTGCTTACTAACAGTTTTTATTCAGGTCTGTTATGATGTGATTGTGATTTGCTGGAGTTTTCCAGTGTTGGCCTTTGTCCAGGCCTGACAGGTGTCTTACTGCATAAATGTTCCAAAATACCACTTTTCAAAATACAGGAGAGAAGGTAATCGAGGAATGCAGTTCCCGCATTTTGCAGGTTAAGAATTAAGGCTCAGACATTCTGGATTTTCCCAAGTTTAAGTGTATAATGTGGACTGAAAACCAAATCCAGATCTCCTGACATCCATCCTTGTGTCTCTCCTTGCCTGTTGAGGACCAGCATGAAATCAGACTATTCCAGAGGCTCTGAACACATCAAGCAAAGCTGTAGAAAGTATTTTGCATGGTGTGGTTGGAAGAATAGTACGCTGTGCTTCAGGAATCGTGGAGTGTGGAAACAGGCAGCTGGTCACTGCATGCAGAACATCTCAGTTGTAGGATTTCAAAGTTAAAGGGCTTAGCTGGTCATTTAGGTACTGTACAACAAACCAGCATTGGTGATGAGTGAGTGAGTATTCACATGCTGGATGTGCCTATTTTGCTTCATTTTGGCTGCTTTAGCAGTGATATGGAGCCCCTCTGTTTCTGAAATAAAAAGAAAAAAAGATCTTGACTGTTTGGGCCCTCGTGGAAGGGTTGTACAGGAAAAAATGTTCTGTTTGCAGGCAGCATAGTTGATGTTTTTGCTGATTTTGAACATTCTGCTCATCTCTGCACGCTTCCCCTTGGAATCTCTAGACAGCTCTTTTCCCCAAAAAGCATGCTGCCAGAAAATTTTGGCAAGGATCCGGTTAGTTGCTAAAACTAAAGCAACTGCTGTACCACGTACACGTTCCAGGTCAGCTTTATAATAGGAATTCATTTCCAAGACTTTGCTGCAGTCTCCAAAACCCTCAGTCAAACAACACATCAGTCCCATGTTTTTTTCCTCACTCCGTGTTATCTTATCCTTCAGTATAACCACGTCCTTTTTCAGAGAGGGATTTGCCCTGTTCCTTGCCTTTCACCCAGCCTCCTACATGGTTGTACTTGCTTTCTCTTTCCTAGGTGTATCAAACTTCACCTTCGGCTGCTGTTACTCCTCAGCTCGTGCTTCAGCGATAACCCTCCCATGACAAAGCCTAGCTGAAAGTATAGGGCAAACAAAACAGATGTCACAACCATGCAGAAACTCACGACAAATAGGGTCACCAAGGGAGTTATTTCCTGATTTCCTTGTACTTTTTGTAGCCTAATCCAGACAGCAAATCATCTTAAGCTTGTTTTGGTGTGGCTTGGTAAAATTCACAAATCCAAAGGAGAAGGCAAGCTGTCTTGCATAGTCTGACTGTCTATCTGCAGTCTTGCAGATACTGACTTTTGCCCCGTGTGGCCTGCTTCCACCTGCTCCGTCTTAAACAGCAAGGAAAGGCAAGAGAGCTTGCTGGTGCTGTTTCACCCCCTGCATTCTCTATCTCCAACGCAGCTCCTCACCAAATATCCAGATCGGTTGGTGCAGACTGTTCTCCAGATCTTGTTCCCAGATGTTCTGGACGTGGTCTCAGCTGGATGTTCCCCTCTGATCTCTGTTAGACCACTGTTCAACATGTGTTTTACCAACATAGATGTCTTGGGAGGGGTAAGTCAGCTGGAATTGACTGGACTTAAAAACGTGTCTTCTGGAGCACAGGAGCAATTGCTCTTCAAAGGCTCCCTCCCCAGGAGAGAGGCATAAAAACGGTGTCTGCAGATTTACTGCCTCAAGTTGACTCCCACTGCAAGATAAGCAAAGGATTTTTCTGAAACTTGTCTTTTTCCGTCTTATCTTATGGCAGTGGGTGTACCATGTATACTGGACACTATTCTGAAAACTAGAAACCAGCTGCAGTTAACATCCATCTCCTTTTGTCTGAGTTACCAGTCTGGGAGCAAGTGAGCAGGAGTTGGAGATGATGTCTTCAGCTTTTTTCTTTTGCCATTGTACTCTACAAATATTCAGTAACTTTTTCCTGCAGTGTGGTCAGGCTGGGGCTGCAGTTCCACTGATTTAAACTGACATAAAACTGTCACTGAAAGTCACAGTCTTTCTCTTGCTGGTGTTGTGTTTGGCAGATGAGTTTCAACCTGCTCTGGTTCCCTCAAACCAGCTCAAACCACAGTTGCGCACAACTTTGTGCTGGCACAAGAAGAGGTAGAGGAGGCAGCAGGAGGTAAGGAAGAGACAGGCAGGAGAGGACCACGTCATTCAGCAGCTTCTTTTTTTCCTAGGCCTATGGCCTGGATCCTTCATCTGGCATTCTTGAGCAGCAGCAGCATTGACTCGTACAGGCTTGTGTCTGAAGTGGCAGGAGATGATGTGGTCTCTGTGCCAAGGACACTATTAAACCCAAGCGCATCCGGGTTGTGGTACCGATTAAATCTCTCTCCTATTTTGATGATAGTGTTTGCCCTGTGAAAGGCAATTTTTTTTCCAGCCATGGCTGACTGTGAGGCCACCGTTTGGGATATCACTTTTTAGTCAATGAAATTGTCCCACTTCTCCTTCTGTTCAGAACCAGCTCTCATGGAGCCAAAGCTATTACCCAGATGCTTGTCAGGCAGACACAAAAACACTTCGCAGTATGTTTTGGCTTGCTTTTAGGGGACTTCTGCCAACAGAGTGATGGCATTTGCCCAAGTTTACCATGAACTTGAGGGCAGATTTCTCTGTTCCTACCCTTGGAACGCTCCAGAAAACGTTTTCCATTTTGCACAGGATAAAAGGAGCTTCCCTCAATGGGACTGCTGATGGCCACATCCCAGGCAGCAAATACAGTACAGCATCAGACTGAACATTGCTCCCTCCTTTTTTCATGAGGAGGTTCTGGTTTTTTTGTTCTTAAATTATTTTATTCTTAAGTTTGAGCAAAACTATGGTCAGCGTCCCAGAAAGGTTTTTCTTGACACTTTAAGCCTGTCATGTTCTTTCACAGCTGGTAGAAAATGTCTCTGGTGCGTGACCATGTGATGGGGCTCCCTTTCCCAAGGACACTGTAAACGTAGCAGCCCTCTCTTTCTTCGGTATTTCCTATGTTTGTGAGAGATGGCTTTCATGGGAGCTAATTCTGTTCCCAGGTCTTTCTGCAGCTCCCGTTCTGACTCTCTGAGCTTGGCGCTTGTGTAGAGCTTACAGCTCTGAGCCTGTCTGATGCTAGTAAGAGGTTGGTGGTACTTTTTTATTTTTATGAAAGGTTTTGATGCTCTGGCAGGGAAATCTCTTGGCAAAACTCAGCTCCTTGGCTGTGTCTGATTTACCCTTTGGTTGCATCATTATCCACCCATTGGCATCACCAGTGAATTTGACAGAAAATATAGCAGTGTTTCTCAGGACTCAGCCTTTTTTGGACTGGAGAGTGTTTCAACTTCTGACTCTTCCATAAACCTAGAGCAAGCCTGAAATTGCCTTCAAGTCCGACTGTCCCCTGGTGCATGTTTAGCTCCAAACTGGTGCATCGCTTCTGTCAATGCTGCCCATCAGCAGTTGTTTTTCCAAAGACCCTGTTTGCTCTCTGCCTGTCATGTTGCCCTCAGGTTGCCGTGAGCTTTTGTTCCCAGTGGTCACTGCCAGGTTGGCAGTGGGAAATACTCTCTCTCAAATCAGACATGTAACGGCAAACTTGGCTCAGGATGCCCAGTGTCTCCCAACCTTTTCTCCTTTTCCAGTGACTGCAGTGATAGCTTAGCACAATGCAGCTGAAAACCAGCTCGTGTCCATTTGGGAAGCAGGCACATGTTGAAGAGCAAGGGGAAGGCTTTTGGGGATGGGCAAGGCTTTTGGGGACAGTGAAGGCAACTAGAAGCCCAGTTTTACTTGGCATTTAGAGGCCTTTTAATGCCAAACTTCTGTTGCCTTTGCTCATCTCGCCCATTTTCAGCACGAGGCAGAGCCGGTACCTGCTTTTGCCATGAACGAGGTGTTAGCGTGTACCGCTACTGTGCTCAGCCTCCGTGTTTCCTGCTCGTGTAGTGTTGTCTTTGGGTGAATTTGAAATTCCCCTCCTTCCCCTCCTGCCAAATGAGCCACTGGGTGCGTGGGCCAGTGGTCTGCTCAGCTTACCTCCCTGCTGCTGGTTTGAAGCCAAGCATCACCAGGTGTACAAATGCACAGCTCAGCCCTGGACATCTTCACTGTTCRCTCCATACTTTTAGACATAATATTTACAATTGCACTTGGCCTTGTACACATAGCTTTATTCCAAATAAATGACTGTACTATATATTTGCTAGGCTTTTACAGTTTTTCTGTTCGGCAGCCAAAATTGCAGCTCTGCCCAAACTTCTGGCTAGGGCACGTTGTAGAGCCTTTTATGGAGGCCCTGGACTCCCAGCACCATGCTGGGCTTGCAACCAGACTGCACCCGCTCCATCTTGCAACGCTGGCACCCCTGCTCAAATAACAACCAAGGAGACCCTTGTGTGCCTCAGCAGCTGTGGGTATCCCATCCTATTGCTTCCTATGCAAGCTGGGGGGGCTTTCAGCCCTGCGGTGCAGATGTGCTGTTGCATGACAAGGTGGGGGCAAAGCCATTAAAGAGGATGCCAGAAGCCCAGCCAAATGGCTGTGGCGGGTGCACGCTGCTGACCTCCTGTGATCATCCAGGCAAGTCCTTGGGCTCGTGCTGAGTCAGGGGTTGAGTAATTCTTAGAAGCTCTAGGAAGTGTCAGCGGTTAATGAAACCAGGCAATAAAGTGGTATTAGTGGGTTCTTTTTCTGGAAATTCCCATGAAAAACAACAGATCTCATCCACTTGCGGTTGCGAGCGTGCATAGACCCTTTGCACGAGAATGGAGGTGTTGTTCCTGGCACCTTGGCCAGATTGCAATCCAGTAAATTATGGTCTGTTTACTTAAAATGCCACCTGCGGTTTCAGTAGGATCCACCATTAATTTATTATCCTAAACTATTTTATGTTGTTACTGCCTGTTGTTTACAGAGTTGCCGCATGTCTTCCCAGGAATGGCTGAGCTTACTTTGACCCCTACTCTGAGCTTGTGCATCGGTTTGTCTGCAAAGCACTTTGGGATTTCTTTGGAATGGGTAGAGAAGTTTTCTAAAGAAATACTTTTTTAATCTTCTGGATGCAGGCTTGGGTGGGAGCAGTTATTCCCTGCAGAAAAATTCAGCTGCTACAGCTGAGATTGCTTAACAGTGGCAGTTCTCCAGGACATCTTAACTAACTAAGTGCTGCTTGCTACCATTGCATCTAGAGTCCTTGGGAAACTGCATGATCAAATGTGTTAAAAAGCATCTGTTTTCATAACTGTAGCTAAAATCCCTGGATAGCTGGGTGTAATTTTCCATTGTTTTTGAATGCATGATCACGGACTGCTCTTCGAAAATAAGGAGTACTTGGAAGATGAACTGCAGGCCTGCTTCAGTGCATGGTGGCATGCTGTGCCAATGACCTGGTTTCGATGAGTGTGTTCTTGCTTCCTCAGCAAGCAAGAGCCAAGGGACCTTCTCTCAGCAAGAAATAGTGTGTTGGTGGGAGTCTTCAAACTGCGAGACAGTGGTTGCAAGTGCCTGGCTTTGGAGGGAAGGGTGGACTAGATCAGTCCTTATAGTTTCTATAAAAAGGCTTTTTTAGAAGCAGGAGGGTGTTTGGAGGGCAGTGGACGCTTTCTTAGCTCGGTTTGAAGGAAGTGCAGAGAGCATCGCGAGTGCTTTGTCCTTTGCTGCTTTGGAGTGAAGATCACAGTCTTCTTTCTGCCCTTCGTGGTACAGCTGAGCAGGCTGGCTAGAAAAACTGCCTAGGAACCTTGATTTCCAGCCAAGCAAAAAAAATGGAGCATGTAACACCTTCATTTGATAGCAGGTTTTGATAAGTTTGGGTATAAGGCAGAATCCAGTCCATTAGGGAAATTGRTTGTGCAAGACGAGAGAGATTTCAGTTTGCTGTGCCAAAATACAGGGAGAATTTGGGTTACGACACAGGGAGGTGAAAGTCCCTGCTCAAAATGCTCGGAGGCATGATACGGCATATCCAGTTCACCTGCAAACAGCCCAGTGCCAGGCTCTGAGATCTACGATATGGGTCGATTGGACTTTGTCCTGAGCCAGAGCAATACTCCTCTCATTCTTCAAATTCCTAAACTGTTCACCTTTCCCCACCCAGCTCTTAGCAGAGAAAACATTGCTAACTCAGCAGGGGATGCTGAAAACATCAAGGTATTGTAAAGGCGGGACTAGAGGTTTTTACTGGGGAGAAACAAGCAGTTTGATCTCACAGGGCAGAATGGCCATGCTGAAAATGGGCTGTAGCACTAGGAGTCTTCATTTTGTCTGTTTGGGGAATAATGAAGGGTGCCGGGGGTCTTACCGAAAGAAAAATGGTGGTGTGATCTCTGCTGAGGAGTGGCTGCCAGGCCTACATGTTTCTAAAGGTGGAGCTCTCCTGGTATCCTTAGCTGCAAAAGCTGAGCTTAAAAAAGAGATTACAGACGCCTCTGAGGCAGGTAGAGCTGTGAGCTGTAGTTGCAGGAGACAAAAGCCTCATCGGAAACATTTTTCTAGTGCATGCAAGCATGAAGGGGGATTTACGGAGAGGAGGGGTTATTCTACATGTTGGAGGGAGTGGAGAAAATTCAGGAAGTGCTCTTTTAAAATTCCCTTTTAAGGAACAGTGTAAGTACGGTACAACAGTGCACAGAAACCAGCCGTGACCACAAACGGAGCAGAAGTTAGGTTTCTTGAGGATTCAGAGTGGGGGGCTAGTTTAATTTAATTTTGGATAATTTAAGACATTGAATACAAAAATAAGTTTTAAAAATATTTTGAGACATTTATGTAAAAAGTATGTTTTTGTTAAGCATAACAATGAAGGATTTGGGCTGGAAATTAAAGAGCAGTGGAAACAAAAGCAAAACATAGTGCTTGGGGTTTTTCCCTTCTTCTGTGGTCAATCTGCAGAGTGTCTTTTGTGTCTTGATTGTTATTTTCAAACCAAAGTGGCTGTGGGAGACAAGTTCAATGCTATTCACAGCTCTGCTCATGTTTTTGGCTAGAAGAAATTACGTCCAAGGGGTGGGGGGGAGCTTAGCCCTGTCTCCATATTTTGTTCTCCTCCAGAGTTGTGCCTATTGAACATACTCCACATTGTACCAAAGTGTGTACCGAGTTACCCGATTCTGTCAAGGCTGCCAGAGCAGCAGTCACCCATGCAGGGAGGTCCGTGTTGAAGCCTCCTGGTGCACCACGTATTTCTGCCTTTAGAGCAGTGTGGGGTTCAGATCTAGGCTTTCTGACGATCTTCTCCATTGCCTTCGTGGGGTTTCCTGGGATTGGATGTGGCTCTCGAGCTGTGGTTAACGCTTGCTCTCCCCTGCTGCAGGGTTTTGGCTGGTGTGGACCATCATCATCATCCTCAGCTGCTGTTGTGTTTGCCATCACCGACGCACCAAGCATCGTCTCCAGGCCCAGCAGCGGCAACACGAGATCAACCTGATCGCTTACCGGGAAGCCCATAACTATTCAGCCCTGCCGTTTTATTTCCGTATGTACCTCACATTGTTTTTCCTGGAGGACATGGGGAGCAGGGCAGTGGCGAGTTTCCCATGTTGGGTGGAAGCAGGGAGCAGTGGTTGGGCTCAGCAAGAGGCAGGGGGCAGCTTTGCTGCCTAACCTTGGCTTGTAGAAGAGGAGGTGACGTATTCCAGCTGCTGGACGCATTTGAGCCCCCTTGAGTCTGGAGTTGAACCATACCAGCTACAGTACCTTCGCACCCACTCTTGATTTGGCTCTGTGAGTGCAGTGATTCCCTGTGTTTTTCTGGGAAGGTTCTTAAAATATCTTGTTCAGGGCTTTATGGATGCTCCTCCTTTCCAGCCTGCACTTGCTGCTGGTGGGACTGAGATGTGGGAAGTGGCTTCATGAACTTCGGTCACACAGGCTGGGTGGAAGTGGTGCCTCAGCAGGGACCATGCTGGCTCCCGCCCTGTGCTGCAGTTCCCAGATGATGCTGCTGGTGAGCAGCCCTGGGAGCTTGCACGAAGGAGCTGTTGCCTACGGCTCAGGGAAAGTACAATCACTTTGTTCTCTCCTTCGTGCCCTGCTACGCTGTGCTAGAACAGCGAGTCTTGGCCTCTTGACTGGAGGTACCACAATTGAGTTTCCTGTGATGGACTGTTGAATTGCATGTATGAACTTGCTTTTCTTGTTAAACTCTTGCAACCACCTCAGAAATAATCCCCAGCAGCGCTTTCCTCCCCAACCCCAGGGGTATGCAATTGCACATGGAAAACTGCAGTGCTATCTTTAAGTGTTTCCAGTATTTAAGTCCATTCTGTCTATATAGACTATTTTGCTGCCTTTTAAGAAATAAACAAAATCTTTCATAGATTTGAGGGGCTGTAAGTACAATAAACCAAACTCTCTTGCCAGCACTGCCAATTTATTCTGACCGCACCAGAAAAACTGAATCCAGCACTAAAACAACAACCAAAAGCCAGGATCCTAAGTTCCTTGTAACTGCTCATGTCTCTTCATATTTGCACAAAGCTTTGTGAGATGAAATCTTTGGTCTTGAAAGTGGAAACTCAGCTGAGAAGCCAGTGTTGGAGAGGGCTGGTCACTTATCTCCCAGGTTGTTCCCTCCAGCCAACGCAGGCCATCCCTTGGTGTTGTTTATGGGGCCGTATTGGGGTACAGGGCAGTGGGGGGAGGTTTGCCTGGTAGCCCTAAGCATAGACTTGAGAGCAGGGAGATCAGGCTGCTGTTCCCAACTGTGTCCGTCTCCTCCTGTAATGGTGCCCTCCTGTGCCGCGATTGCTGCTTCTCTAAAACATGACATGTCTCATTTGGGCCAAGTTTTGGCACCCCTTGTAAAGCCCATTGAGCTGTTCAATGGGAAGGTGCTGGTAGATAACAAATAATATACCGACCTGTATTAATGACTCGTTTCCTGAGATAAGCTGTTCATGAAATAACTTCTCCTCCTTGCCTCCCACTTTTAGGGTTTTTGCCAAATTATTTACTACCTCCCTATGAGGAAGTTGTGAACCGACCGCCGACCCCACCACCACCATATAGTGCCTTACATCAGCAGTGTGTCCCAGCAGGCAGCAGTAGCACAATCCCGGACATGCCAAGAAACCTGCAGCCAGCACAGAGCAGCTCAGCAGCACCCAGTGGCAATAACAGCAATACTGACAACACCGGGTCCCCCGGCCTTGGGGACCCTGAGCCCTCCACCACCACGCTGGTCGAGCGAGCAGTTGCCAAAATGCAAAGCGTCGAGCCCGGCGGTACCAGCACGGGGGCCGAGCTAGTGGAGAGGGCCAGTCCCGATAAGGATACGGAGTGCAAGGAGGAACTGCTAAAAGGTTACAGCTCTGAGAGCTTAGAGCAGAGCAGTGCCATTCCCGACGTGAAGGACAAGACGCCGGGCAGGCAGCGCCGTTTCACCGGCGACTCGGGCATCGAAGTCTGCGTATGCAACCGGGGCCATCACGACGACGACCTCAAGGAGTTCGACGGGCTCATCGATGATGCTCTGGACGGGCCCCTGGACTTCTGCGACAGCTGCAGCGGCCGCCCCCACGGGGACGAGGAGGAAGGGCTTTTTAATGCTGCGGAAGAGCAGCACCGTGAACACAGCCACCACCACCTGCCCCGGCAGCCGGTGTGTGTACTCTTGAACACAATAAATGAGCAGGACTCTCCAAACTCTCGTACCAATAACTCCCCCAGCTAAGGTGGCAGAGTGGAAGGGAGAATCGGGGGAAAAAACAAAGAAATAAAAGTGGAATAAGAGGATCGAAACTTTAACAGGAGGAAAAGGTGATACAACCTTCTTTTTTTAGTTTATTTTTCTCTCTCCCCCTCCAATATAATTCAGGGACTAGTCCCTGAAGGCCCGGCTTGTGGGGGACGGGTCGCTCTGGGTTTTGTTAATCGTGTCCGTCCTGCTCCGCGGGGCAGGGACTGATGTTTCTCAATGAGACCTTCTAACAAATGGAACTTTCCCAATGGTGATTTTGGTGATGGTTATTACAAGTTTGTTGGTTTTAGTTTTCTGAAACACTGCTTTATCTTGCAATCAGTAAAGCTCAGCAAATCTTACCCTGGAGGATACGAAATCACCGTAAGGCTTCAACCTCCAGGTGTCTTCCCAGAAGCAAGCAGCTTCTGACAGTGCCGGCAGTCAGTAGCCCAAGAGTTCTGGTTTGATATAGTGCTCTTGAGGCATTGGGGATTTCTTTTCATTTTAGGTTTTGGGTTTTTGTTTTTTTTTTTTTGGGCGTTAAGTTTTCCCGAAGCTGATAAATGCCTGAACACATCAGCCCTATAATCTCTGGTGCTTCAGTGTTTAAGACAGCAGGTAGGAAATTTCCCACTTGAAGCTGGTGACTGAAGGACCAGTTTCTTCCAGAAGGAGTGTTAGTCTACCGTAAGCAGTTTGAAAAGAAAGGGTTTGCAGAAATTTGCCTTTATATGTCATTTTTAAAGACGAGTGTATTCCTTCAATGCCTCCAAGAGCACAGTTAGAAGTAGAATCCAGGCAGCTGGGCTGCCTTCCAAGTACTGTGGTCTCCGAATGACCTTTTCCTGGTGTGCTGCAAAAGGGCTTGGCTTTATTTTTTTCCTTTTTTTGCGCCCCGAGAGCAGCACATTCAAGTTAAGATGACAAAAAAAGAACAGGGCTCTCTTTGGCCAGTGTGCCTTCAAGCTTCAGCGATGCATGTTGAACAAATGGAGACGAGAGCTCCGTCCATTGCGAAGGGATGACTTACCATGTAGATGTGGAAGACCTGTGCAGTATTTTTTTTTTTTTTTTTTTTTTTATCCAAAAGTTTGGTGCGATTCTAATGTTGACCACTTAAAAGAAATGAATGTCTGGGGGTTTTTTTTGTCTTTTTTTTTTTTAATGGTGGCAACTGGCTACTGTATAATGTCTGTGAGCGTGTGTGTGTGACTGCAATCCATGCATGCGAGTCCTACTGGTAATATGAAAACCTGCTGTAAGACTGCAAGAAAATTTACTGTAGCTTTGCTTTAATAAACGGTAGAGATTTTGTTAGTAACAACCTGAAGGAAAAAAAAACTGAAGAGCTGAAACTAACATTCCCTGGAGTGCTCGTGTGGAAGAGAGCACAGTTCAGACTATGTATCTTGTTCTCTTGTTCTTGGGTTTTCTCCCCGCCCCTTTTATAATTATGGTCATCCAGATCATTACTGTTACGGGGAAAAAAAAATTGAAAACTGAACTCAGACATACTCAATTTGATTGATTGAAAACCAAAATCAGTTTTAAATAAGGTGGAAACCAAAATATAATGCCTTTTCTGATAACTTGCCCATGTGTATGTGTATCATTTTGTGAGTTAAGAACAAGATTTGTCTTTAGTTTGTGGTTTTGTTTTGGTTTTTTTAACTGGAGGTACGTAGCACTGTGCTGGATACAGATGACGGAGCCAGACAAGTGGTGCTTATTTCAGCATTTTACCCACACGTTGGAGGAGAGCACTTTTACCTTACAAGGTTTAGGAGAATCTCACTCCTTTGCCCGTCACAGCCTTTCTCTTCCATCAGAACAGCTGATGAAGACGGCTCTTCAATTTGTGTCTTAGGGTGCTCTTAAGAATGAAGGACTTTGATTTGGATTCAGGAGACCTCGTTCCTGGATGCCTGGAGCGTGAGTGGTAACGGAGAGGCTGTGCGTGCCCCAGAACTGTGCTGGCTCGCTTGCGCACCGCGGCTGCCTGGGGACTGGTCGCTTCCAGCTGTGTTCACTGACCACATGTATTTTTTGAGAAGAGAATTAAAGATCCTCGGTGCCACCCCTAGGAATTCTGTACGTATTGGCACCTGGCTTTGTTCCTCGCACCACAGAGGAAGCTATAAAAAAGCACATCAGTCCTTACGGAGTGGGGTTTTACTGCTGTAAATCCTGGGGATGGCCCCATGCCAGTGGGAGACCCTCTGCCAACATTTTGGTTGGCATATGACAAAAATCTCCATGTTTGCTTTCCTGCCATCCCACTAAGGGCAGGGGAACCCCCCACTTCTCTGGACATAGAGGTGAGTACCAATAAGCCGAGCTGATGTTTCTCATCTTAAAAAGTCGGGAAGAAACAGTGGTGTACCCGTTTTATGACTCCTGGAGGTCTTTCAGGTTTTTAAAGACCATAAAGAAACAAACAGGGCACAAACCATGTCTCTAAAGCTCACATGTGCCTGAGGAGGAGCAGGACTATCAGTGTGGCTCTCTGTGCTTCAGGCTTTTAGACCTGGACGAGGGGCAGCTAGTGTGGGGAGGAGGAGTGCTGCAGGGCAGGACACTGGGCAGGTGAGCCCCTCGGAGACATCCTGGCTGGTGCCTCTTCAGGGGAAAAAACCATGGGCAGGCAGAGGACTCCCAAAGCTCCAGCTTTGGAGCTTTAGAAAGGTGGTTGATCCTCACGTGTATCCCTTTGTAGAAAGCCAACACGGCCCAAACAGAGCTCTTCTCCAAATGTACGCTGTGGGTGTAAAATGCTGGAGACGTGAGGACATGGGCAGGTGTGCATCTGTAACACTGGAGCACCAAAAATGCCCATTTCCAGCTATAAGGGGCAAGTGTTTTACAGGCATTGCGAATACATCGTTTCAAAATGGAGTTGTAAACAGTGCAGCATTATTGAGAGCAAATTAGTGTCAATACACTGCTTGGTGTTTTTCTTTACAATGTGCTTTAAGTGTTGATGCCAATAATACTTGAAGTCTATTTTTGCTATAGTCTGTGGCAGTGCAGTGCTGCTTACACGGCATGTTTTCGGCTGCTGAAATTGGCTCTGAGGGCAAGGACCTGGCAGGTGTCCTGGTGGGCCTGGGGACAGGTGCTGCAGAGCACAGTGCAGTGGCTCAGCGAGAGGGTCCCCCGGGCACAATGGGGGTTCCTGGGACCACTGGGTACTGCAGCATCGCCTTGGTGTTCCCGAAGGACTCTTTGGCTCCGACGATGCAAACTCCCCCTCTGGGAACACCCGTGTGATTTTTCCTGCAGCATATTGTTGCATGTTTGTACAACCCAGTGGATGGGTGTTGGCTGAAGATGGAGGAGGAGGAGGGAATCGTGTGTCTTGGTGCTTGCTGGCAGCCTGCTCTCAGGGCTCGTACCTGCCTGACTCGAGGCTAAGGAAAGCTGAGGTGCAGGTAAGCTTCAGCGTTACACGTAGTCATTGAAAACTTCTTGGGGCAGGAAACCTGAGCAAGCCTCTAGGACAGAAGCAAAATCAGCAGGCTCCGCTGAAAGCATCAGGCTGTGCCGCTGGGCGATGGGAGCTTTGGGCTCCCCAGGTGCCCCACGCCACTCRCTGATGTGCGTCAGCAGCGAGAGCCTGGGTCACGCTTGCTTCCTGCCCTGCGCAGCCCGGGCTCCCACAGCCAAATACCCTCTTCTCCTCCACGCGCCCCGGCTGGGCCCGTCCTGCCGTGACCCGCTCCCGGCAGAGCTTGGCAGGGAGCCGGGACACAGTCTCGCTCCTGTGAATAAACTCCCCTTGCCTCTCCCTGAAGCCTGCTGCCTCCCAGCCCTCGCTCACCCTCCCTGTGCAACACATCCCGGGGAGGTTCCCCCCCCCCCTTTTTTTTTCTTCTGCGTATATAGGAAAAGCCTGGGCCGGGCCGGGGCCGGGGGGCAGTCCAGCAGCCCCCAGCTGAAGGCAAGCCCTGCAGCATCCCACAGCGGGCTGCCTGGGAAGGCTGGGATGAGTCGCCTTTCTTCGTCAGAGCTGGTTCCCCCCTCCCTTGCAGCACAGATCTGTTGTTATCAGATGGGACTGGTGCCCGCACCGGGCCGTCGCGGCGGTGGTGCAAGCGCTGCAGTCTCTGTGCCGGGGGGGGTCACAGGCTGCCAGGTTGTTTCTCGATTTGTTTTCAGCCAGTGAACAGCTGCGTCTCAAGGTTTGTGCTTACTCAGCTCGCCTGGCACCGAGCCTGCCGCAGAGCCCGCAGGTATTTCAAGCGTCACCTGCTCCTCCTGCGCCGGCCACGGCTCTCTGGCACAGCCCGGGGCTGTCTGGTGCCTGGTGCAAAGCGAAGTCCCTCAAACTTGGAGGGCTCCTGAGCTGAGCCCCGTAGCGCAGCTGGGTCAGCCGAGTGCTGTGGGGGTGGCTGTGCCCCCCAAAATGAKTTTGCGCGATGGAAAGGCCCAGGCTTGCTCTGCCTGCTGCCCTCGGGTCTCACCTCAGCAAGCTCTGGGTCTGCTTCATGGGGTACCTGGGGTACGGTGTGGGAACAGTATGAATGAAAAAGCTTCATGCTTTCCAGCATCACCCGATTCCTCTCTTGCAGACACCCACTCCGCTGCAGGGAGACGGCGCCGCGGGTTCCCGACCCCCCCAAGCTGCACTCCGAGCCCTTTGGCGCAGCTCCCTCCTGTCCTGGTTCCCCCCGTGCAAAGACCCCGAGCGGCCCCAGAGAGAGGGCAGGCACCCAACGCGGCCCAAGCCGTTACAGCAGCAGGATTATTTCGGTGGCAATTTTTGTGTTTCCAGTGGCTGCCCATGCTCAGCTGGCTGAAACCTGGTGGCAGATGCCAAGGTCCCCCCCAGCTCTCCTGTGGGCATGGCCACCTCATCCTCCCAGTTTTTGGGTTGCCAGGCTGCCCAGTGCCAGGTCTGAACAAAGCCAAAGGCCTCATCCAAGGTGGTGGATTTGCGTGTCTTGGGTCTCAGGGGACCCTGACTTCTGCAGGGGGCTCGGGGGGAGGGAGGGAGCCGCTGTGGGCCAGATCCAGTGCTGCCCAGGTGAAGCTGCCTGGTGGGGTCAGGGGTTTGGGCGCAGCAGCATGGCCCCGGAGCAGCTGTTGGGACATAAATACCAGCCGGATGATTCAGCAGCGTCTCTGCCCGTTCCCAGAGCAGGGAGCAGCCATGCCGGTGGCTGTTTATCAGC
Organism: Phoebastria nigripes; assembly: GCA_035582835.1. Lineage (NCBI taxonomy): Eukaryota > Metazoa > Chordata > Aves > Procellariiformes > Diomedeidae > Phoebastria > Phoebastria nigripes. The sequence goes on along the minus strand of JAYKAV010002553.1, from coordinate 1,980,054 downwards.
TCACAAGGTGCCGGGCAGCTGGTGCTGGGTACTGAACCCCCTGCGGCAGCATCTTCTCCCGGTCAGCTGGTTGGGAGGAGGCGGGCTGGGGCACGGGGTGAGACACTCCGCAGTGGGGCCGGGCTTGGCGTGACGGGGTTTGCGGCATGCAGCTGGTCTCCAGGCCCAGGGACAGCACGTGCCGGCCCTGCAGAACGGGGAAACTGAGCTGGAGTGTGAGCTTTGTGCAATCATCTGCGGCTGGAGGCGTTCTCCAGTTTAGAAACACCCCTGGTCCCAAAGTCCCCATTTCTGCCTCAAGGTACGCACTGGCCTTGAGCGCTTGCTGTGAGTGCAYACACCTTGCTGCGTGTGCCTTGGCAATGGCAACGTGTGCGCAAGGTGCTGGCCCCGTGCTTATTCTGGCAAGGAGAGAATCCCTTCCCTTACCAAGAGCAAATGCAGTACCTTGGTAAAGGGGCACAGAGGTGCTGGAGGTCCCGGGCTGATCCTYCTGGAGGCATTGGGATGCTGCAGTTACTCATGACTGCGGGAGACTGGAGAGGAGCCTCCCTGCTGGCACATGCAGCTGGGGACAGGATCTGGGGCAGGGGAAGCGCCAGTCCCCGGGGAAGCCCAGAGCATTGTGTTTAGCTAAGTTTTCCCCAAACCCGCTCTGAGCCCAGTCCCCCTTCACCCACCCAGCTTCAGCCTGTGCTGGCGGAGGTGGAGGGATCAGAAACCTAGCGGCACCCCTGGTGCGATGGAAACGGGCAGGGGAGCGGGAAGGAGCGTGGGGCTCAGCCCTTACAAGCCAGCAGAGACTCCACGCAGCAGGGCTGGGCTCCTGCTGCACTCCCCTCTGCCCCGCTTCTGGTGGGTCAGCTGCACAAATCACCCCAAGGATTGCCCCCCGGGGCAGGTGTGTGCACAGCGGTTCTTTCTCCCTACCACCCTGAGCCCCCACAAGAATGGACTGGGAGGAGGGAAGACGCTCCTGGCGCTGTGCTGGGCTGCAAGCGCGTTGCCTTCATCATCCTCATGCTGTGCCGCGGGCTGACGGGACCCATTTGGCATCAGATGCTGAGCGATGAGGAGGCTGGGTGAAAGTAAAGTGCTGGCAGTTCGAAAGATAACATACACTTTGACACACAGAGTAGAAAGTTTAGTGGGGGGGAGGTTTTATGTTAGTTTTCCTGCCTGCTAGCAAGAGAGAGGGCAGGGGGAAATAGAAAAGGGGGAAAATGTGGGGGTGTGCAGGGCTGGGGGTGTCGCACTGTGCCAGGGCTTTGCGGGGCTTTCCCCTCTGCCCCGGCTGCTTTCCCTCCAGGTGCCCTGAGCCATAGCTGTTGCTATTTAGTTAAATATTAAGAGGTCAAGTAATAGAGAACCAGAAACCTAATTGCATGCTGCCCTCCATGGCACGGTGGTTTTTGGTGAAAGCAAACATGGCCCCTCGTGTTATGGGAAGGTTATGCTGCTCAAATTGACAGCCATAATCCAGCCAGACAGTGAGCATCGATGCTCGGGACACCGTGCAGGCGGGAGATGCCACATTGCTGCATGATGAATGTCAGCAGCCCCTGGCTCCATGGTGCCCACGCACTGGGCCTGGGGGGCTGCAGCTGAGCTCAGCCCGCGGGGTCCGGGCACCTCTGGGTGCTCCTCCGTGTCCCTGAGCAGTGGGGACCCCTGCTTTCGGCTGGAGCTGGGGCTGCCTGCACCTTCCCACGGCGGCTTGCTCACAGGACGGGGTCGGACAGCCCTGCGGCCCTACAAGGTGCTCATGTCCCGTCTGGAAGGGGCTGTGTGTGTGCACGTGTACGTGTATGCATACAAGCATATATGTGCATGCATATGTATGCATGTGTCAGCAGGCATAAATACATCTGTGTGCTTTTGTGTGCATATGCACGCTTGTAAGTACATGCGTGTGCAGGCACCTGTGTGCATATGCCTGCACGYGCTGACAGCAGTGTGTGCGCCTGCGTACGGTGGCAGAGGAAGCCGGGTGGGAGCTACCACTGCAGGAACCTCCAAGCAGTTTCCTTCTTTTTCCCTGCAAGGAGTGGGCGGGGGTCCCACCGGCGGGGGCACGCTGTCCTGGGACGGGGCAGGGGAAGGCAGGGCTGGGGGAGCTCGCCCTGCCCCATGGTGGGCTCAGCTCCCAGCCCACCTTGCGTTCATTCTCCCCGCTCCCAGCAGGGAAACTGAGGCAGGGGCCAGCCAGGGTCACCCACCCGGGGTCACAGCCACTGGGCACAGCCTGGGCATCCCTAACCCCCAAACTGCCCACTGGTCACTTTTCCCCCCTTACCTGGCTGGGGTGGGCCCTTCTCCCCTCTCCAGCTATGCGGGTGGCTGGTCTTCATGGCTCATGGTTGTCTCTGGATGGGCCCCCCACCCCACATCCCTGGGGGGGCGAAGGGGCTGTTCATGTCAGCAGCCTTGCAGAGGGGCCATGGCCTCCTAGCTCAGCCCAGTGCTCACACAAAGTTGTGGGGCCACCATACATCTCAGTAACCCTCCCACCTCCCCCTGCCCTCCATCACCTGCCCAAAAAATAGCCGGAGCCATGCTGCATTGGGAACAGCTTTATCCGGACAACCCCGCATCCATGGGGCAGGCAGGTCATAGCCTCTATGGTCCCATCCCATCCCACCCCACCACTGCCCGGGATCCAGGGCTCGTCCCCATCACGAGGTCGCTCGCCAGGCATCCCGCAGCCTGGCCTTCACCCGAAACTTCTGCACCTGCAGCACCACACCAAACTTGCCCTCCAGCGACGGCAGGGGCTGGTCCTGGGGGCACTCAAGTGTGAACCTCTGCAGCACCCAGGCCAGGAAGAGGAACAGCTCCATCTTGGCCAGGACTTCGCCCAGGCAGACGCGGATCCCGGCCCCGAAGGGCAGGTAGCTGGGTGAGGGCGAGTGGATGTGCTGGCCCCGCTCATCCAGGAAGCGGCCTGCAAGGGGAAGGGGCACCATTGGCATTGGCAGGGATCAGTCCCTTCTGCCTGAGACCGGCCCAAGTTCATCACACATGTGTCCCTCCCGTGAGCTGCAAGAGCAGGGACGGTGCGAATGCCCCAGCCCGGCGGGAGCAGGGTCCGACCTCCCACCACCAAGCCTCCCGCAGGCTCAGCCTCTCCTGCTGCACCCACCCTGCCATCCCCTGCCCCCCGGGGAGGACGGGGAGCACCCAACCCACCAGGATTGAACTCCTCGGGCTTGTCCCACTCCTTGTCATCATGGTGCACGGACCAGAGGTTGATGACGACCCTGGCGCCCTTGGGGATGGAGTATTCCCCGATGCTGCAAGGTGAACGCAGAGTGAGACGGTCACTCCCTCCCACCGCYTCTGCCCACGTCCTGGCTGCGCCCTGGGGGGGTCTCACCTGGTGTCAGCAAGGGACACATGTGGGATGAGCAGGGGGGACACGGGCCGGATGCGCAGCACTTCACTGATGGTGGCCTCCAAGTAGGGCAGCAGTGGGCGGTCGCTGAGGTGGGGGTGACGCGCCAGGCCGATTTTCTGGTCCATCTCCTCCTGGATCTTCCTCTGGACCTGGGAGGGGAGCAAGGGCTGGGATGGCAGCCCAGGGAGCGGGGTGCCCTGTGCGTGGGGGCTCTTCGTGGCAGTGGGGTAGCCGCAGCATCACCAGCATGTCCTGGCAGGTTGCGCAGGGCAGAAGTAAAATGCCCACAGCCTGATCCTGCTTATTCACAAAGCCTGACATCTCTCTTGGCACCTGCCTTCCCCAAAGCCCCCCCACGATGTCCCTGGTGCTGGAGGGAGCCCAGGCCCCGTGCCATGGGGTGCAGACCCTACCTCGGGGTAGTGGAGCAGGTAGAGCACAGCCCATTTGAGGACAGTTGTGGTGGTCTCCACACCGGCCCCGAAGATGTCCCCCACTGTCATGAGGAGGTGGTCATCAGTCAGCTCCAGCCCTGGCGCTGGGGGGCTGCTGTTCTTGGCACTGAGCCTCACTTGCAGGAGGGCGTCCATGAGGTCCCTCACAGCATCCCCGCAGAAGGCTTCCTGCCAGGGGACATGCGTGAGCCAGGCTGTCCTGGGCACAGTCCCCTCCACCCCAGCTCCAGCACCCCGCAGCTCCCGAGCATCTCCCTGTCCTGGCCTCGTTGGCACCTTGTGTTCGGTGAACTTCTGCTGGAGCAGCTGGTCCCGGACCTTGAGGCATCTCTTCAGCAGGGCCAGGTCCTTGTTGGGGAAGATCTGGGGGAGAAAAGCCCCATTACAGCAAGGGGCTCCAGCTCAGCCCAGCCTCTGCAGTCRCTCTGTGCCCACCAGGGTACTGGCTCTTGTGGGACACCGGGGCAGTGACCCTCCTAACCCTGGGGGGCTCAGGTAGCCCCCTCCTGCAGGACACATCCCAGCTCCTTCCTCTCGTCCGAGGTGAGAGGAACAGGCAGTCCCTGTGTCCCTGCTCACCTGGAGCCAGGGGAAGATGTCCACCAAGCTCTCCTTGGCCACGGTGTCCACGATACCCTGGCTGTACTCCAGCATGGCCTCGAACTCGGGGTCCCCACGCCGGTACGAGGAATTGAAGCAGAGGGAGCAGACCACGTTGGTGACAGCCCGTGTGAGCTCGGGGGCCACATCCAGGGCCGTATCCTGCGCAGCGCTGAGCGTCTCGCATAGGGACGCAGCCTCCCGGCAGACTGGGGTGGAGGGGAGAGGCAGGCGAGGGGGTGATGGTGAAACTGAGGTGGTGGAGGGGGCAGCTGGGGGCTGGAAGGAGGGGTCCCCCACTCATTCAGTGTGTGCAGCCTGCAGAGAGCACACCCCAGCCAGGGCTGAGCCCCGAGGGGCTGGGATGGGCAGAAGGGACGATGCCAGGTGCTGGGGAGGAGCAGAAAGGATGGAGACGTGCAGGGAAGTCTCTGTGTGCAGCTTGATGCTCCTCCTGGGTGGAGCGGGGAGCCCGGGGGTCCGGGAGCTGGCTCCATGCCTCAGTTTCCCCAGCTGTCAGTGAGGGGAGCCAAAGCTCAGGGTGGAAAACTCACGGGGAGAGGTAGAAGTAAAGTACTGACGATGGAAGGAGAGGGACCGAGCCCCTGCTACGCAAACTGAGGGGATGCTGGGGGGTTTGGGCTGAGCCAATGAGTCTGCCCTTGGTTCCCGGGGGATCAGGGCATGGAGGAAGGAAAAGTCCAGCCCGGATCAAGTGCGGGAGGGAGACAGAGCCGGGAGGGAGCCTGGGGCTGGCGGGGGGCACTTACTGATCCTCTCGAGGGCGAGCGAGCCCTCCCCGAACATGGAGAGAGCAGCGTGCACCAGCTTGCGCTGGAACTTCCAGAGGGGCCCGTAGCTGGCAAAGGCGATGTCCTTGCCCCCCCGGGACAGCAGGTCCGTGGTCACCTGTGGGACAGGCAGCCCTGGGGTCACCCCACTGCAGGGCAGCCCCAGGGGGGCTGTGTGTCAGAGAGGGGCGATGCTGGGGGTGGGTGGATGATCATCTCCTCCCATCCCAGGGATGGTCCAGGGGGCTGGTTTCACCCCCGAAGACCGATGGAGAGGTTTGGGGACAGATGCCAGGATTAGGGGCTGGGGTGCCCAGGAAACTTAGGGGGTGCAGGGACCCTGGTGGTACCTGAACCCATGTCCCCATGCCCCAAGATACAGTCAGCCCCGGGGAAGAACAGGCACCCTCAGGATGGAGGATGCGCAGGATTTGCCCTGGGGAACAGGGCAGAGAGGGGCTGCCCCTGCCATTGCCTTGCTGCAGGCAGGATGGGGAGAGGAGGTGGACCCTGCCAGATGCTGGCGCCTTTCTTGGGAGCATCCCCCGCCTCGCCCCATGCCGCAGTGGGAGGGGGTCCCCTGAAACCTGCTGTTGACTCACAGTGCGGGGCCGTCCGGCGAAAGCCTTCCCCTTCTTCAGCAGCACCTCCCTGGCATGCCGGTAGCTGTTCACCACCACCACGTAGTGGGAGCCCATCCAGAGGGCGTAGAGGCTGCCGTAGCGGCCCTGCAGGTGCCAGAGCCGCAGGTGGAGCTGGGGGTGCCCGGCCAGCTGCAGCAGGCTCCCCACCAGCGGCAGGGCTGGCAGGCTCCGCGGGCGCCCCAAACCCATCCCCGTCCCCGAGGTGGCTCGCCGGCGCACCAGCCCCCAGGCACAGAGCAGGGCCAGGGCCAGCAGCAGGGCGCCCAGCAGCAGCATGGCGGGGCCGGCTGTGGGGCTGCAGCAGTGCAGGGAGCCTTTATAGCGGCTGCAGGGTCRTCGCCTTGACCCCGAGGCAGGCTCGCCTCCTTATCGGGGGTACGGGGAGGGGGGGAACAGGGTGCTGGGCCCATGGCCAGCTCTGCAGCTGGGCATCTGGTGGGGGGTGAGGGCAGCGGGGCCATGGCCGCACCGGGTGGCCGTGGGGGAGCCGTGTCCAGCAGGCTGCGGGCCAGGGGACGCCCAGGGCCAGATGTGTCTGTGGGGCTCCATCCCCAGGGCCCTGTGGTGGGCGAGGGGTGCAGGGGCAGCTGAGCCCTCGGGGTCTCCCCTGGGTGCCATGAGCGCAGCTGGGGACTGGTGGGGCATTGGGGTCCATCCCCAGCCTGGGAGCCCCTCGATGTGCCCGGGAGGGGATGGGCAGCACTGGGCAAGCACTGGGGAATGCTGAAAAGCCCTGGTCAGCACTGGGCAGTGCTGGGCAAGCACTGGACAGCACTGGGCAGCACTGGGAATGCTGAGAAGCCCTGGTCAGCCCTGATCGTCAGCCCTGGTCAGTGCTGGGCAGCAATGGGCAGCGCTTGGCAGTGCTGGGCAGCCCTGATCAGCGCTGCTGAGCACTGGGCAGCCCCGGGCAGCACTGGGCAGCCCTGGGCAGTACGGGGCAAGCACTGGTCAGTGCTGAGAAGCCCTGATCAGCCCGGTCAGCACTGGGTAGTGCTGGTCAGCACTGGTCAGCCCCGGGCAGCACTGGTCAGTGCTGGGCAGCCTCGGGGTGTCCGTGCCCGGCGTGATGTCCGAGTCTGAGGTGTCCATGGGGGGACAAGAGCCCCGAGGGGGCCGGCCCCGGGCAGAGGCGGCCCCTCCGCGGCGGTGCGCCCGCCCGCCGCGGGCACTGCGCCTTCCCGACTCTTCTGGCCCCCGGCGCTCGCCGTAGCGGCGCCCGGCGGGACGAGGCGGGGTGCGGGCAGGGTAAGATGGCGGCGGGGGGCGCGGCGGACGCCCAGGCGCGCTTCGGCCACTCGGTGAAGGGGGTCCTGACCGAGAAGGTGACGAGCTGCGGCACCGACGTGATCGCCCTCACCAAGCAGGTGCTGAAGGGCTCCCGCAGCGCCGAGGTGAGCGGCGGGCGCCGCCGGACGGCCGACTACAGGGCCCGGCATGCAGCGCGGCCGCGAGGCCTGCRGGGAGGAGCCGGGGACGGCGGGCGATCTGGCCCGGCCCGGCCGCCCCCCGGGGCAGTGCTTGTCGGGGACATCGTCCGCGTGGGGCGGCCCGGCCGGGGAGCTGCGGCCCGGCCGAGCCCCGCCGGCTGCGGAGCGGGGGCGCCGGGACCGGCCGGCCGACGCGGGACATGCTGGGAGCTGTAGTCGGTGGCGGGCGCGGGGCATGCTGGGAGCTGTAGTCCGAAGGGGGGCATCCCTGGGACTGGGCGGGGGACGGGGACAGCGGGGCCCGGGCTGCAGGTATGGCTGGGCCGGCGGGGCACCGCCGTAGGGCTCTTGGGCCGCGGGTGCCTCTGACAGCGCTGGGGAGGTGGGGGGAGGCGGGAGGCTGCCTTTATTTCTTGACATCTCTCCAGAGTGACAGCCTGGAGCGATGCCTCAGGCTCTCCCTAGGCCTGTGTGCTCTGAGGGGTGGGCACGGCACCGCGATGCTCCCCACAAGCCTTGCACCGTGTCACCCGGGGCCCCCAGACTGTCAGCCTTGCATGCAGGTCTGCTGAGCAGCCATCACAAGGGTCTCGGGAAATGCAGAGCTGCTGCCTCTCAGTCTGGTCTGTGCATTTGTCTTTTAGCTCCTGGGTCAAGCTGCTAGAAACATGGTGATGCAAGAAGATGCCATCCTGCACTCGGAAGATGTAAGCTGTGTTTATCTGCTAGAGCAACAGTGTTTCTGGTGGACAGGAGGAGAGGAGGGTTATAAGAACAGATATGCAGACATGTTACTGGAGCCATGAAATGAAATACATGAGTTCAGGCAGCAGGGCTGGTGGCCAGAATAATTTAGTGCTTCTTCAAACCCACGTGTGCTGCTGGCCTTCCAGTGTCCTGCAGCTCAAGCCAGCCCTTAAGCTTGCCATCTCTACCGGAAAGCTCAAGGGACCGAAGGTTGAAACAAAGTACTTAGTGTCTGTGCTTGTCATTGGGAAAGAAGAGGGGAGCATGCCATTGCTGACAGATACCACTGGGGGTGTTTCGGAGGCAGTGCAGTGGTACAGTGATGGCCGTGCCGGAGGAACTCCCTGGGGCACTGGGACAGCTTGCCCTGTGRTTCTGCTGAACTGCTCCCATCAGACATTCATTCTTTGTCTTGTTCTCCACAGAGTTTAAGGAAAATGGCCATAATAACCACTCATCTACAGTACCAGTAAGTAGGGGACACCACGTTCTCTCTGGGCAGCTGAGAGATCCCTCGATCCCTTTCCATTCTACGTAAAGACTTTGCATGAAGCCCACTCAGACCGATCCCTCTTGCCCGGCTCCTCAAAGCTGAGCAAACCCTGGAGCTGGGATCCTCCAGCCCTCTCCAGCTCCACTGGTACAGCTCAGGCTGTTTCGGGGTGGGAGCTGAGATTTTTGCTTCCTGTTTGCCATGCACTGTGTCTCCTGTGAGAGTGTGTGAYGCATCTAGGGCTAAGGGGGAGAAGCCAGTGCCGCTGCTGTCCTCTCAGGACGTAATCCAGAAACACACYGGGGTTTTGGCCTCCTGAGCCCTTGAGCAAGTCCCTTTTCTTCAACATAACATGAACCCTGTTGCTGAGATTTTATTTTTCTAATGCTCTTTTTGTCTCCTTTTCTCATCTAGGCAAGAAGCAATTCAGAAGAAGTGAGTACTCAGCTGAAGGAATGCCAGGAGGACTTGGGGAACACATGTGGGCATTGATGGAAAGGGAAAAGTRATGGAGTAGGGTGGGGGAAAACAGAGCGAAAAGCTTTTTGCAGCTGCCTTTGAAGCAGATGCTGGCCCAGCAGAATAGTGTTTCAGTATTGTGAAGAGATGGGAATTTGAGTGAAGGGATGATTTATACCAAAACTTCCATTTGTTTCATTAACGTGATGGAGCCTGTGAGGTTGTTTGTGGTAGGAGATGAGGGTGGTGTAGAGCAGAGCTATCTGCTTATGGGTGCACAAAATGAGGTTTGCCTTGTGGGGACAAGGAGGTGGGTTGGGGAACCCCAGGGTTTCTCTTTGCTGTAGTGTCAGTGCTAGAGCTGTTCTGGTCCCTTGGGCGCAGGCAGCACGGCTCAGTCTGGGGAGCAGATCTCACTGTGAACCTCTTCTTGCTTGGTCCCCAGCGTCGAGCAGTCATCAAACCTACAGGACCAGCTGAGTCACTTGCTGAAATGAAGCRTAGCTGAAGGCATGAGGACATCTCGACTGGCACTGAGGGCAGCGAAGTGTCCTTTCCCCTCCAGACCCCGGGGTTCAGACCTATGTCTGGATGGTGCTGGATGTCAGCTGGGATAYATGCAGAGTCTGTGTTTCTGGGCACATGGGCCCCTCTCACGTGCCTCCATCCACGTCTCTGCTCCAGAACGCTTGCCTGCTCGCTAGCGCCTGACTGAAACAAACTTACCTGAAACTTCACTCCCCCCAGCAATTCCTGTGTCCACTTACTTCCCGTGCAGCGTGAAGTGCTCAGCCCACACCAGCACCCCTGGCAAGAAATGCATAAAATTGAGCCGTGGGTTTTAAATACAGGTGTCTGCAGTTTGACACTGGTCTGTATTTAGACACAGAGAAGGCCCAGAGTGCAATTTATTTTGGGCATGTTAATCAGTGGGAGCTGTAAGTGCCTGGGTGGGTGAGAGAGGTGCTTCAGTGTAGACTGAGGTGCCGGTCCCAGAATTTCTGAAAGCGGGAATCTGGGCACACACGTCTGTCACTGGTCCAGCTGGACATGGTTTGGCCCGCGTCCTGCTCGGAGGTTATCTTATTTTCCACTCTGCCAGAGTTTGGAACGTCATACCCTTGCCAACCCATTTGCACTGCCTTTGGCCTTCAACTGCATTCCTCTTCCTGGGCTGCTGCTCCAGCTCTTGATGAAGCAGCCTTGGCTGTGGTGTGTGTTTGTATCTGGTTGGGAAGGTATCCAAAGGCCCAGCCAGGGAAGCAGGCAGGAGAGCATCACGAGCTGGTGTGCTCAGTTCTGCACTGCTCTGTGTTGGAGGACTAGCGCCGGGCTCCTGTTCACATCCYGGGGAGCAGCATCAGGCCCAGGCTATAAATACTGTGTCTTGTTTTTGGTAAGTCACTTATCTGGAGCACTTGGAGCACATGGGAAGCACTTGTTTGCCCAAGTGTGCTTTTCATCAGCTGATACGAGGAGGCAGGCTGAGAGCAGGCATCGGCCTGCCATGTTCCTGTTGGAGCGCTGCTGGGGTTTGGCTCCTGTGCTGCAGACCCTTCTCCTGGGCTCCAGCCTCTCCAAGTGCTACTGCCTGTTTGGGCTTCACTTGGTGGCACTGCAGCTCCTGCATCCACATGAAAGTGCCACTGTTAGCCCCGGGGCCGTGGCGGGTATTTTTGCCTTGGGAGGGGTCCTGATCCCCAGCTTTGCAGATGACTTTGGGAATGAGGATTTTCCCTCAGCTGCTGGAGAAGCTGCGACTCACTTGCTGGGAATAAAAGCTGCCCTGAACACCACCAAACCACAGCAGAGTCTGTGCTGGATGCCATCTCTGGCGGTCCCTGTGCAGGGGGGAGACTGTTTGGGATGGTGGGTCTCTGCCCCCCAGTGTCCCCCATCGTGCTTCAGCTCCGGGGGCTTCTTTGCAGATGCAGTGTGTCCTTGCTGCAGGTGGCTTGTCCCTTCCAAGGTCCTGTCCTCTGCAGAGGCCGGAGCAGCCCTGTGGCATTAAACTCAGGTCTCCCTATGTTTGGGGCAAGCAGGGACAGGGCTGCACCGTGGGGCTGCAGAGCTGTTGGGGCGGGAGGCAGCAGAGTGGGTTTTTGGGGGTGTCACTGCAGGCAGAGGCTGTGGGTGCAGGCACAGACCGTGGGTGATGGCAGCACGAGCCCCATGGGAGCGGGGCCAGCTCCCCCCGCCATGCCTGGGGCCCTGCAGAGAGGCTGCGGGGCTGTGTGCCAGGGGTCTGGGCCAGGCGGGAGCTGGTGCCGGGGCGGTGCAGGGTGCTGGGGCGGCGCAGGGTGCCGGGGCGGAGCGTGGCCTGGGCCGGGCAGAGTCCGGCCGAGGCGCTGCAGCTGGAGGCAGTAAGGCGGCCCGGGGCCTCTGCTGCGGGGTGCTGGGGCCTCCCTGGGGGCACCCCTGGGGCCGAGGGCTCTCTGCAAAGGGGGGG
>JAYKAV010002553.1:1758287-1959270 GCA_035582835.1 Phoebastria nigripes | reverse complement strand
GGCGGCGGGGCGGCGGGCGGCGGCGGCGGCGCCCCGCAGCGCTGCGGCATCCGCACCTCGGACATCATCATCCTGCCGCACATCGTACTCAACCGCCGCACCTCGGGCATCATCGAGATCGAGATTAAGCCCCTGCGTAAGACGGAGAAGAGCAAGTCCTACTACCTGTGCACCTCCGTCTCGGCTCCCGCCGCTGCCGCCCTGGGGCCCGGGGCCCCCGGAGGGCTGGCGGGCGCTGAGGGGCCGGCCGGGCCCCCGCCCTGGGGTGAGACTACCTGGATCTATCACGATGGCGAGGACACCAAGATGATCGTGGGTGAGGAGAAGAAGTTCCTGCTGCCCTTCTGGCTGCAGGTCATCTTCATCTCGCTCCTCCTCTGCCTCTCGGGCATGTTCAGCGGCCTCAACCTGGGCCTTATGGCCCTGGACCCCATGGAGCTGCGCATTGTGCAGAACTGTGGCACGGACAAAGAGAAGAACTATGCCAAGCGTATCGAGCCCGTGCGGCGCCAGGGCAACTACCTGCTCTGCTCGCTCCTGCTGGGCAATGTCCTGGTCAACACCACGCTTACCATCCTGCTGGATGACATCGCTGGCTCCGGGCTGGTGGCCGTGGTGGTCTCCACCATCGGTATCGTCATCTTCGGCGAGATCGTGCCGCAGGCCATTTGCTCTCGGCACGGCCTGGCCGTGGGCGCCAACACCATCTTCCTCACCAAGTTTTTCATGATGATGACCTTCCCGGCCTCCTACCCTGTCAGCAAGTTGCTGGACTGTGTCCTGGGCCAGGAGATCGGCACGGTCTATAACCGTGAGAAGTTGTTGGAGATGCTGCGGGTCACCGACCCTTATAACGATCTAGTCAAGGAGGAGCTCAACATTATCCAAGGAGCCCTGGAGCTGCGCACCAAGACAGTGGAGGACGTGATGACTCCCCTCCGAGACTGCTTCATGATCGCTGCTGAGGCTGTGCTTGACTTCAACACTATGTCCGAGATCATGGAGAGCGGTTATACCCGCATCCCTGTTTTCGAGGGTGACCGCTCCAACATCGTGGACCTGCTCTTCGTTAAGGACCTGGCTTTTGTGGACCCCGATGACTGCACTCCGCTCAAGACCATCACCCGCTTCTACAACCATCCGCTGCACTTTGTCTTCAACGACACCAAGCTCGATGCCATGCTGGAGGAGTTCAAGAAAGGTGGGCTTGGTCCTGTGGCGGGGGTGTGGGGGTGCTGCTCGGTGGCGGTGAGCATCTGCCTTCCCACGGCGAGCTGGCCGGGAAGGTGAGGGAGCTCTGCAGAGAGGTCCTCTCAGGTTTCTGCTTGCGGAGGGCTTTGGGAAGGTGCGTTCGGGAGAGAAAGTGGCCTGTTTAAGCGTTTGCCAGATCTGCCCATTCCCTGGGCCAGAAAGCTGGTACGCGGCTGGTAGGTGCCCCCGGCCTCTTTTCCCCACTGCACTGGGATGTGTGTGTGGGCATGGTGCCAAGCAGGGTTGTTTTCTTTCTTGCTTTTTCCACTCATCTGTCCATTATAGTGAGAACCACTGATGGGAATCCAYGCCCCTTACTTGGCTGTGTCTTCTCCGTGCTTTTTCAGCTGGCCTGACAGTGAGGAGCGGGTGGGCTGCTTGGGTAGGTCACCCGTATCTTTCAGGCTTAGTGCGCGCACACGTGCTGAGATAAACAAGGCGTTTTAGCTCCATTCATAGGCTCAGCTGGCCGATCTCAGCTCTGTGCTCGTGTTCCAGTTATTTTGATTGATGCTTTGATCTTGTAACTCATAAATAGTTTCAGGGTCTTAAAATATATTCGAAAGCACCTGTTGGTGCTGCACTTCAGAGTTACAGGTCTTTTTCCCTAGGCTTCCCCCTGCCCCCAGGACCACAGGCTAGCAAAGACGTCACCGTTTCTACCTCTCTGGTGTAGCGTGTGTATTAGTTGCATCAGAACGGGACTGAGGCTTTCTGGCCCCGTCTTAATTGTGGGAGGTGTTGACCTGACAAATGCATCTTAATTCCTGTTAGAAGCTTTTGCTTATGAGAAAGGAAGAAACTTTTTTTTGTTTTCCTCTTTAAATTTGTTCCTTTCTGCAAGCCAAATAATAATGCTATATGGCCTGTGCAGGAAAGTGCTTTCAAAGAAATAATTAAGTGAAATTTCAGACATATTGGATGTGTGGACTCCCGTGCTGGAAGACTGAAGGCCATTGGAGTGCCACGGAGCTGTTTGTACCTGGGGAGATCTGATCAAAGTACTGCCGAGCAGCTCAGTCCCTGGGAGATGATCTGGCTGAAAGAGGAGATCTTTACAGCTGCACTGACCCCACAGTTAGGCTAACAGGGAATATTTGAGTTCATCTTTTATCAACTGCAGAATTTACCTTGAAAAGAACTTTGTAGATTGGTGAATGGTCTTTCTAGGTAATAAATTTAAATTGCCACTTAAATTTCAGGTGCTGTTATGTCCACACRCTGAGCTTTGACAGCATGGCATTTGATCTCTTTCTTCCTGTTTAACTCAGTTTTGGGGATTTGGAGGGTTACCCCATTGGTTTTCTCATCTTTATTTCACCTTCACAGATAGAAGGTGAAGATACTCCTGCTTTTTACTGACCAGTGCAGCAGTGGTTTTCTTTATCTCTTTCTGCCTCTGTAGTGATGGGGAAATCTCACTTGGGTTCGGAGCTGTTGAAGGAGAGATGAGGGAGAGCCTCCCTCTGCTGTGTTTTCTGCGCTGCGGGATCTGCAGCTCAGATCTGGGAAACTCAATTATGTCACTTAACTGTTGGCTGGTTAAGATGGATTTCGCTGCATGTGGCGGCATAGGGTTCTTCTCTCCCCCTGCTCCCCGTTATTCGGACTCCAGCAGCATGATGGAGTTCTTAACCTGTAGTGAGACTTGTGTTTTTTCTAGTTTTATTTGTAGCAATGTGTCTGAAGAGATGAATATTATGTTGGTCGCTTTATTTCCCTTGTCTGAAAGCGATGAAATGCACTCCTGTGTGTTAACATAGGAGTCCTTTTATTTAATAGCTGGGAGAATTAGGTGTGCGTTTTAATCCTGCAAGTGTGGCTAAGCCAAATATTCCTCCTTACAGTTCCTGAAACTTGTGCTTAAAATAGGCTTCTTAAAAATTCTCCTGGGAGGCTTGCAAGGTGCAGACCAGAGACCGCTTTCCCTGGTAGCCAGAGGACTTCCCTTGCCTGCACTAGGAAATGTCCCAGTAGCACAAGTTTGGGATGACTTCCTAACGTGTGTTCCCTCCTGAGATCGCTGTGTCCTGGAGTAGTCTCTGTAGTTGTGAATTAATTCAGGGTGGTTTGATCATACTTAAATGTTTACTCCAGAATAGCTATGCTGGTTGGTCTGTATTGACAAGCCCTGGTGTTAGGACCAGCTGTGTCCTAACTGGTTTCTCTTTAAAAGTGCAGATATGGTGGAAATAAATGGCTTCCTTTGTGTCCTTTGAAATGAATGTAAATAACTGATAGCTTGCTTGATCTGGCATAGCGCGGTGTCTTTTGCAAGAGTTCTTCAAACTTTCTTCTTCAGAGCAACCTTGCCAAATTCCCGTGAGAATGTACAAATTAAGGGTGAGAATCAAATTGCATGTTACTCTCTGGTAGAGTGTTGAAAATAAATAAGCTTACAGTTTTTAATCATTCCCCTCCCACCACCTTGACCTTCCGCTGCAGTAGGCTTGCTTCAAAACTCGTGTATGTCTTTTCCACCCAGGTCCCTGCTGCCATCGTTCGGTGCATCGGGCAGCTGGTGTGATAGTGCTGTCACTTGAATACTTTAATCGGTTTAAGGAGAGAGGCTTGGTTTTTTTAAGAAGTTTGGTAATTAGCTGGGTAGGTGGGGTTTTGAAGCTCACTTTTTGGGCAGGAGCAAAACATACTTAACCTAAACAGAGAATGAAGGCTTAGGAGGAGGAGATTAAAAGCCAAGCACGGCAGGATATATGTCCTTATGCTGTTCCAGAAGATGAAATGGGTAGCTCTGTACTGCTTAGGCTGAACGGCTGAAGGATTTGGTGGTGGGCCTATTATTAATGTTCTTTGCCCATAATTGCAAAGTAAGTATCTGTTTCACTTCTATGCTGCTGGGCAAGAAACTTAGAGAGAGCTGCAGCACATTCCCACTCCCTTGTTGCTCTAATCTCTTAAAGTGTGAATAAACATGATTTCTGAAGCAGTCTGCAAAAAAGCTTCTCTTCTAAAAAGCATTGTTTACTTACAAATAAATAAATAGCTTTTGAAAGAGGGGCAATTTTCTATTCCCATTGACAGACCTTAAACCTCTAGCAGCACTGTCAAATCTATTTGCCTACAAGTTGAGCAGACTGAGTGTTTAACTTACTTGAATTCAATCATTCAAATTTAATGCAAGGAAGTATAAGGTACCCTTTATACTGGCCTAGGAAATGACCTGCCTGACTCTGCTCAGTGCAAAGAGATACCTCATTTGAAATAAGTCCACTCCCAGCTAATCTGACGTTGACCATTGCTGTAAAGGGGAGCAAGGCGTTACCTGTTCCAGGATTGATTTATGTCCTGGCTCCTAAGCTGCAGCAGGGAGTGAATGAGTGACAAAGTCATTTTTGGAAGGAAGCTAGTGAACTGTCTCCACTGGTCTCCTTTTTCTTGTTGACAAGTGTGTGGGCTTGCTTCCGCTGCCCCCCCCCCCCCCCCTTTTTTTGACAGTTTTCCTAGGTCTCTGCTCAAATGCTCTCTGGCACTTGCTTTTGGTGTTTTTCACAGGCAGATCTCTGCATGCGTGATCCTAGATCCAAAGCATTCTATTTCTAGCTCCCTGCCTGCCAGAGCTACAAGAATTCAGCTTGAAAAGCCTCATGTTGTAATACTAATATTTTAAGATTGGCCCAGTTTCTACGAGCCATTGTATGGCTGCTTTCCTGGTGGCCTGGGTGGCTTCGGAGGGCAGCAGTTTCTCAATCGGAGTCCTCCTTATCTGGGGACTTTGAGTCATATGTTTTGATCTTACTTATATCTGTCTCCAATATTATGTTATACTAAAGATGAGAGTTAATAACCTGTTACAAAGAAGTCACAGTAACTGTGTGCAGCAGTTCTGAGCTCTTGTTTTCTGAATCACATGGCAGCCTTGAGAAAATTCCTAGATTCCTTATTAAAATCATTGCCAACTGGACCTTAAAAGATTTTTCTTTCCTAAAGACCTTGTCAGATTTAACTTGATGGTCTTCTCTTCATGCTCTGTTGGTCTTGTATTGTCTGTTTTTAATAGTATGTATGTTTGCTGACTATATTTAGTGTGGACGTAGGACCTGGAGAAAAACTTTGTCCATTTCTTTTCTAGTTCCTCTTCCCCCTCTAAAGAAAACCAAGCCCCAGCAACCTGAAACCTAAACCCCTTACTTTTGAGGGAGCAGAGAAGAATACCTAGACCTACTTACTCTTCTTTTGAGCACATAGATCCTCTTTTTGGAAGCAGGTAGGACAGCAAGTGATTGGTAGTCCAGGGATCCAAAGTTCTGCATTACTGTTGTTGGTCTGAGTTTTTTTTTCTATTATTAGGTCACTTACCTTTCTGGTACAGCTCTAACCCAGGCTTGTAGGTGGCTTCTTTCCTGTTCCCTTTCAGGTTTTATGGGTTCCCATCCTGCTGAACCTGAGTCCAGACTTCCCATGAATAACCTTTATTTAATGGATCTGAATGCTCACTATCTAGTTTATCTAAGTTGTCTGTCTTCTGTGCCATTTTTCTGTGTAAGCCTGTGACTGCAGCATTACGAGAAACTGGAAGAAACTACATAAATCCCTTCTGGGATCGTCAAAGGCATGTAAAACTCCTTGGAAAACAATATCATTTTCAAGGCTGCTTGGCTAACAAAAGGCACATCCTCTGATCCTTTTGGAGAAATTCATATAAGGGGAAAGGTGTTGAGGAGGTCCAGTGTGGAGACTTTTTTGTGTGAAGAGAGTAGGGGAGTGGTAGGTGGAAGGGAATTTGCCACGAAGATACAGAACGCTTAACATGATATGCCTGCAGATTTGTTCCCTGAACAAAAATTGCATGTGGGGGTGGGGGTTGTGTGACAAACTGTTTCTTGGCTGTCTGACAGCGTAGCACCCGCAGGTACTGTGCTGCCAAGAGCTTTGCTGGCCTTGCAGAGCTCCTGGGGGATGCGTGCTCGCTCCACTGGAGAGGAGTGGATGTGGGTTACTGCAGGCAGCCCTCCTGCTGGTATGCTGAGGGGGAGGCGTCAAGGGGAATGCATCGGAGAACAGCTCCAGTTCTTCCTGGGCTCCCTACTGTGAAGCTTTTTTAGGGACCAGGAGAAGAAGAGATGCTGATGGAGAGCAGCAGTGCTTCTTCACCCTGGCCTTGGTGAGGAGCCCAGCTGGAGGCTCCGTTCCGCTGCTGAGAGTAGAAAGAAACGTGGTTCAGGTGGCTGGCAGGGAGAGGAGTAAGTGAATTAAATGGCTTGAGCAGTAGAGGTTTAAATCTGATGCTTGTGTTGGGTATGATTCTTGGATTGCTTTTTAACCGATTGCTAGCAACTCTTGTCATTCAACAAAGACAAGAAGTTGCCTTTTCCTCCCCTCAACTGTTTGCTAAGTTAGCAAATCCTTTCCTGCACTGAAGYTGATGGGAGTGAATTCCACCACAAGTGAACCATGTTCCTATCTGCTTTCTCTGTGTCTGTAAAGGTTATCTGTAATAGGTACAGATGTAAACTTCAGGTCAGACTGTGCAGCCAGCAGCATTTCACAGCCAATTTTGGAGTAGAATAGAGAGAAGAGGCAGAATGTCAACTTCTGAGCAAATTCAGTAGTGCAGGAAAATGATCAGGTGGTTTAACCATTGCAGTATTCTTCAGGGCCTGAGATTTTTTTTTTGAGTTTCAGTATTTCTCTGCCAACATGAGGTTCTGAGGAGCAGAACACTTTCTTGGTGAACTCCAGTTGACTCTAAGGGTGTAAGAACAATGACAGCGAATCCTTTGCAGTAGTGTGTGTCTGACAATGGCTATGGCTGCTTAGAGAAAGTATTACAAAAGAGCAAATTTATTTTGTTCCCTACGGAAGCTTACTGATCTCATCAGGCTGCGATTCAAGAAGTTATGGAAGTAAAGATACTGTCTTTGTTAAATAGCCCTAGATGCTTATTTCTTTCTGTGAGTGTGTCTAATCAACACTGAACCTTTGTCAGCTCTTGCACATAGACAAACAGCGACAGTGGGGTATCTCCTGTCAGCAGCTTTGTAGTGCTAGTGGCAGAAAGAGGTGGATCTAAAGGTTGCATTTCTGATTGTGACTTCTGTATGAAGCCATGCAAAAGTAGGTTTTGTTTTGGCAGGCTGTGATATCACTCTAGCTGGTAATTGAGGAAATGAGGGAGCTAGCCACCTCACACTTCATAGATGTTACGAGACCCAGTCCCCTTCCTTCTTTATTGAAGGTATCATTATAGTGAGTGGGAGTATTGGGGTGGTTACTAAGTCACTTAGCTTGGAGCCTCAATGCCATTAAACTGTAGACGAGATCTACTCATCTTCCTGGTGTTGACTAGTGTCAGATTTTGTCTTGCTCCCTTGGAGGGCAGACGTTCTAGTGCACAGGAATTAAGACCTGGAGAATTTGAAGTCTCGCTACTTCACCTCTTCTAAACACTTTGCAATGTGTGCTTAATATTAAGAGTCATAAGTCAGTTTTACAGCTACTTAGGCACCATCAAGCAGGCCTAGAATGAAAGGAGTGGCCGAGCAGTGTGTTGAATGAGTCTTAGCTCATCCTGCCGTGCTTTTTCCATTAATACTTAATAAGAGCTCACTTTTTCATTAGCTTATGTGCCTCTACAAAGCTATGGCACAACTGCCAGTCTAGGTAGACCAATTGCACTTCCAGTATTGAGTCCCTCCCAATTTCACTAATGGAGCTTGTAAAACTAGCCCTCAACACAGAGTACTCTAGTACTCTGAACCATACCCTGGTGAGCATGACCTGACACTCTTGTTAATTTGACAAGGTCCTGAAATACAGCCTACCAGCTACAAATAGGAGTGTAAATACTTGGTGCTAATGAGCTACAGCCAACAGCACATGGCTAACAGTCCCAGATCAGGTGGTTCATCCAGCCTGGCTCCTGCCAAGGTCACTGAGTCGTTTCAGGACTATCTAGTGATGGGTTTTTGTTTCACTTTTCAACAATATATAATCATAGAAAAAGAGATACATAAATCTGTTGTTAACCTTCTTCTGGTAGAATCCACCTTTTCCCTTGGCCTAGAAATCAGCATGGCCCAATAGTTGCTGGCAGAAGAAGCTGTACTGGGAATAAACTAGGGCTAAGTGTGATGGTATACGAAGCATCAGTGAGAAGGGCATGAAAAGTAAAGCTGGTTAAAGAACTATAAGGGGAAGAGATGACCTAGTCACCTCAGTGTAGGTCTTCTTACAGAGCGGTAGGTGTAGGGAAGAGAAAGGGATGGCCTGGAACGGGTAAGTTGAGAAGCCCCTTGGTGTTCTAAATGGCTTTTTCTACAAGATGGAGTAATGAAGTTCTGATTCTTCAAAACATATTGTTATGAGTTGAGGCAGAGAAACTGAAGTCTACTAAAAGATTTCCCATAGCTTCTTTAAAAAACAAACAAACAAACCACCACAAAACAAAACAAAAAACCCACCAAAAAACCGCACTAATGTTATGACTCCAGGACATGCAACTGTACTGTGTCTTTCATAAAGTGGACTTGGAGGAACCAGGTCCCTATTTGACACTGCAACTTGAAACACAAAGTTGCAATATCAGAAGGATAGATGGCAGAGAGATCCATCATGCTTGGAGAGAAACTGGATGTTCTTTTGACTTGCCACTGGAATTGCATGTACTGGATGTGCTTAACTCCAGTGGCCGGCTCAGCTTATCTTTCCATTCCTGGTCCCCCAAAACAAAGAGGCTTTGATTCTTTCCAAACTTGTCTCCGCTAACTCTTTCCTTTTTTGTCCTTCTTTACTCAAAAGCGCACTCTTCCCTGTTTATGGCTCTTGTCTGTAGTAGCTTTCCACTCTGGAGAGTCATGAGTAGGGGCCCTTGGAGACCTTCAAGCCATTGTTCTCGTGTTTTGTGTTAAAATTGCCTGGGAGCCTTCCAGAATTTTGGTAGGCAGCCAGTTTTCACTGAAGAGAAGAATGACTTTCAGGATTTGCCACACTTCTGTGTTGTCTATGGGACATCATATGGGCTGTCTGTCTTTGACGACTGTGTTGTTTTAATACACAACCTGTAAATGCAAGAGATGTTTCTTTTTGTGGGTTGGCTGGCATGTTGGAAATTAGGGTTCTTACATGGGTGTTTGTGATTATTTTTGTGATTTAAAGACATGAGTCAGTCCTGCTCGTTACCTACTGGTGATGATATCTGCTTGAGAGGACTAGTGAAAGAATACAAGAAAAGCAACTTGTCTTGTAACCAACTTGTCTTAAAATACCCAAGCCCCTAGGTTGAACAGAAACCTCAAAGCTAAGAAAGCTTGTGTGAATGGGACTTACTTGTTGTCTCTTTGTATTGAAGCATTTTGCTTGTAAATTGTTGGGTATAATAATTTCAGTGTTTAAATATGAAGCAACAGCCCTTCTCATCAAGGAATTCTACTTTGAAGGGCAGAGTAAGTGTGATGCCTGTCAATCTGGGAACTGAAACCTGATGATTATTGAGGCCTCAAGAGTTACAAGTTAACGCGATTCTGCTGCAGTTACTAATTAACCAAGCAAGAGCTTTGCTCCAGCCAAAGGAGCTGGGGCCAGAAGATGAGCACATACATTTGGTACAAAAGATCTGTATAGTTTTGTTTTCTGTAATGCTTTCCGTTGGGATTGCACCATTCTTCTGCTGGCAGTCCTAAAAGGATCTGCTCTTCAAATGAGAGTGGTGTTGTAACATTGCTCTCTGCAGGGTGAACTGTGCCATCAAGACCGGGCTCCCACTTGCTTGAGGTTCTCTCCCGCAGCAAGCGTGAATGAAAGTTGTTTTTGTTTGGTTTTTTTTTTTTTTTATAGTGAGTTTTTTATGGTGGTATAATCTCCTACAGTGGTATGTCCTGCCTGCCCTTTGCACTGCACGGTTCAAAGTGCAGCCCTTGGCCAAAAGTGAGCCTGCAGGACCCCTTTCCATGCAACAGTTATGTGAGGACAAGGATGATCAGTTGCCCACTTTTATTGCTTGTGAATTGCTTGTCAGCAATTTCTAGACTCCTACAAAAAAGGAAGAAAATCTACCGGTGTTAACTTGTTCTTGATAAAAATTTACAATCTGGCATCGAAAGTAGGTGTGGCTGTGAGTTTTAGGCAAGCTGCAGGCTTAGTTCTTCCTATCTGGCCTGGGACATCTTTCCATTGGAAGCAAGTATAGCTCTTACAGTTATAATTCCCGTACACAACAAGTGCAGACAGGGGCCTTCAGTTGATATTACAGGGCATCTAGTAAGAGGCTTCAGTTAAATTTTGTACTAGTTAAGGTAGGCCTAATTTGTGAATTAGAGTTATTCAGTAGCTCTAACCTGAACTCCAGGGGACATGACTAAGTTTTTGCTTCAGGATGGATAAATTAGTGTGATATGTTTTGCTATGTGAATTTGTGTAGGTTTTTTCCCCTGCTGTGAAACTGAGGTATGTGTACAGATAAAGCTTTTTGACGTTCAGCTTTTATTTTAGTGTTTTGACGTAGTATGTGGGGAGGGGGGGAGGAAGCATCTCTCAAGGTACCAGTTACATGAAGACTTGCTGCCTAGGTCTTGCTTTTCCTCCAGCAGAGGAGAGGAGTAAGGGATGCCTCACCAGAGGCTGGGGCAGTTGTCCTGTGAGTAGCTCACTATATGGACTACATGGTTGTAGCGGTATGGGATTTATGCTGCTCTTCAGATGTGATCTGGTCTTTGTTGCATGCTGGTTCCCTGCCCTCATGGGGAATAACTTTTATCTTCTCGTTGATATTCTAGTTTGCCTGGAGCCTTTTGGAGTGGTTAGGCTTGAAAACACTGATAACTCCACCACTAAATTCAAGAACTTCACACTGCTCACTGGGAGTATTTTTTTTTTCCTTCTCTTAGTGTTGAAGAATTGCTTGCACTATGTGAATGGGACTTCTCCCAGAGAAATCAAAATCCCTATCAAAATCATTGTGTATTTCTCTCTTAATGAAAATCCTGTACAGTGTACTTTAGACTCAACATCAGCTATTGAAAGTTTGAGTGCTCACTTGCAAGAGAAATGAGAGACTTTCTTGTATCACATGTAGAGGAAAGCCTGCTTCTGTTCCTTCTATACTAGTGTAGCTGTGTTTTCCTGTGACCCTTACAGTGATCACAACACGCTTAAAGCTTTATTCCCTTTCCATATGATGGAGCCTGCCTCTCTATCATAATCAGGACTGACAGTTTTGTAGGTCTTTCTGTTTGGTTGACAAAGGCCTGGGGGGGGATTACGATCACTAATGTGGAATTGCTTTGCCAGTAGCTTACTGGTTTAATCCAGCTTGTGTTGTATTGTCTGAAGGCTCCCAAGGAGAACCTGGAAATGGAGAAGTTGCACAGTTCATGCTGTAGGCAGTCTCGGTGGGGGGTGAAGCTTCCCAACGTGGGAATCCCCTGAGGTTAGAGCTTGAGGAAGGCAGCTGGGGCAGTGAAAAAACTTAATTACCTACATAATGGATGCAGTCTCCAAGAACTACAGCAATCTGTTGCTCGATGCCAATCATAGGGTTGAACCTGTGAGTGCAGTTGTAGTGTGTGCAGCCAATGTGCAAGCAAATACAGTAGCTTTCTTTTTTCCTGCTTTCTCCAATGCCCCTGGGGTTAAGGGTGGGGATGAAGGTTTCCCTGTACTGTGTGATGCACCACAGACGGGAATCCCAGTCTCTCCTCCTCCTCTCTGCAGGGGCACACCTGCTGTGCATAGGATGAGAGGTCTACCAGGAGAGCTCTGATGTCAATGGCTCTATTCTGTTAATGGTGTGTTTTTTTTTTTTTTTTTTGCTTTCCAGAACAGCTGTTTTGAATTTTCTAGTTTTTGCTGTAATCTTTGAACAAGCTTTCTTTTTTTTGTGAGAGAGAGACTGGGGTGGAGGGAAGACACACATACATTTGAGTGTTGAGGGCACTTTCATTTCTGATTCCTGGCCTGAAAACTGGGTTTAAACTTGTTGCTTGCCTGCTGTTTGAACATGGTCCAGTGGTAAGAGGCTTTAATACATTTCTTCTTTGCAAATCATCAACCTCACATCTTCCAGTAAAGGAAAGAATTTGGGAGTATAGCTTCCAAGAGTAATAGCCCTCTCAGCCCCATGCAATGCACAGGCTCCCACCAAAAAGTTCCAAGGAAAATATTCAGAAAGGGGGAAGTTGTCTAGCTGTATCCCTGACCATTTCGCATTTAAACTATTGGGCTTTGCAGAGAGATCAGTATGCTCTCTTTTCAGATAGACATGCAGCCGTCCTGGAAGTAATAACTGTGCTGGAATATCTTAATCCAACCACAGAGTAGAGAAATTAACAAAATGTCTCTTATTTCCCAAGTTTATGTTGATGATGCTCTGTAGTTTGCCGTTTTTCCCGCTCTCCAATTAATCTCTAGCTGAAAACACACTTGGAAGTATTGGAGGCTGCATCCAGGTGCCCTGCTTTCTACCTGCATCTGCCTCCTGATCAGTAGAAAGAGTTGAGTGCCTTGAGAAGTGCTTAAAAGGCTTAAAGGAGGATGCTGAGCAAAGAGCCACCATGAGGAAGCTGGTAGGCTTGGGGACTTGGGTGGCATTTATGCTGAGTCTGGGTCTACATCTATTTCCTCTGAAAAGCACTAAAACAGCAGTGTCCTGCCAGTTTTTAGAGGGAGCTTCAAGGTGAACATTCTTTCAGGAGGGAATGAAGTGCTTTAAACTCAAGAGATTCTTTTAACAAATGAGGTTGTCTTAACCATCCTCTCCAGCACTGCAGTTAGTAGTTGTGACAAGGAATGAGTGTGTACTGTGATTAAACATGTGCTCCCACAGCTAGAGGCAGCATGCAATTTCTGGGAGTAAGAACTCTTGCTGTGGTAATGCTCGTGAACAATTCTCCTAACAAAAGGAATTCTCATCTCTCAGTGTTTTCTGTGGCTTTGAGGATGATTGGGACATAAAAAACCTGAAGATATGACTGGATGCAAAAGTTCTTGCAGATAGGAACAGATTATTTTTTTAATATCATAAAACTGAGTTTAAAGCATACAGGAGACTTAATTTTCCTGTTCCTGTTTGTTTGTTTCCTCCAAAATGGAAAAATGACCCAAGGAAATCAAGGGCATAACTGCTTCAACTGAGTTGAGAGTTGGGCAAGGATAAAGTGGAAGGTTTGATCTTTTGGATTTCCTGGTGCAGTCCAAAGTTTCATATGGACTGTGATGTCTTCTCCTTGTGCTTCAGTTACTTTGCTCTAGAATGAGGACTAATTTTTGTCCCCTTCCCTTGTATCAGATGAATGGTTTTGTGGGAGCCAGTGCTTCAGCTTTTCTCCCTTAATTTAATTTTCTCCCATAAATTATAGGAGTTTGGTTTAATCTTCATGTAATAGCTTCCTTGCATGATGATTGCAACTTTCTTTAGACTGACAGTCCCTCCAGTGACTCAGATCTTGTTTCTCTTGCCCTGAGGTCCTTGGCTGTCAATGTCTTTAGTGTTTTCACTCTCCTTTCTGCAGGTCAGTGTGTAGTTCTCCTGGCACTGTTTGTTGGCAGAAAGTGGGAAAAATCAGAGAGACTAGAAGACAGTAGCAACAGATGAGATGAGGCCATCCACTAGACAAGTGTGTGGAGACACAGTTAAGGTGAATGCCCCAATGGTTAATGCTTTGTTCTGTGTAGCTTTATGGGTACTAAAATTGCTGCTGTGAAGTTCATTGTCGGGTGCTTTCTAACCTCTTACTGACACAGGGAGTTTTAATCTGTTGTTTTTTCCTTACTGTGTCAGAGGTGCCATTTATCCTTTTATCCTATGCTGCTTGGCTTTTGTTTTCAGACAGTTTTAAAGTAATGTCCAGTTTAGGATTGATTATGAACTAAATATTTTTCTGTTTTGCTGGGCTGAAAACGTAGTAAGCAAGTCTTCAAGTGGCATGCCTGTTATTGCTTAAATTCCAAGTCTTGAGGGATATGCAAGTAGCTCTCCTTTTTTCTTGTCGGTGACAAGTTGGTCACCTAAGTATGATTAAAAACCTTGGCTCCCTCATGAGCCAAGAAGTCTCGAGCTCTRTTCCTGGTGCAGCTGGAAAGTTGTTCTTGCACCATGGACAGGTTGGTTACAACAGAAGCTAACACAGCAGTGTTCCTCATTGCCATCTATTCCAAGGAGTCTTGAGCAAGCTGGGTAAGAGGGATGCAGTGACATAGATCCAAGTCTGTTCTCACTGCTGGTGAAATTTGGGATGAAAAGAATGGCTTAGTTGGGCTTTTCCCCTTATTCCGTGTGTGATGTTGTGATATGGGGAAATAGCAGCCCACCAACCTGCTATTTGTCAACAGTTAAGGGAGTGTGCAAGATCTGTCCTTTTGATAGTCCAACCCTGCTCTAGGGTGGTGCAGGCTACCTCCTTGGTATGCCACTCACTCTGTCCTGCTTTTTTTGAGTGTATTGGCAGAGACTGGATTCTGCCACTGCTCTGATGGTTGTGTTGGGCCCATGTGCACATCAGGGTCTAGGCTGGACTCGCCTCCATGACTCAGAATTGAAAGAACCTGTGTCCTGTTGATACCATTATCACTGTGTCTCTTCATGCTTCCGTTAATGATTAATGTCCGATTAAAGTGTCTGTTACTGCAGAAGCTTAGTGTTTGGACTCGTAATCAGGGGCACAGTTGTGTTGCGCTAGCATGAAGAGTTTTGCTGCAGTTGTGATCATATTGATCTGTCTAGCTCCATCCTGGTTCTTTTTTGTTTTCTTTGACATAGGAGGTAGGAACAGGATGGAGGAGCTGAGAATTTTGCTGCTTGTCCCATTCAGAAAATGGATGTGGCTGGAACAGTGAAGACATGATCCATTTTCTCATCCCTCTCCTGGGGGTTAGGTTTGTGCAGGGAAGGGGTGGACAGGGAGTAGTTCATCCTTCTTCCCTTGACTGACTAAAAGAAGAGGTGAGTGAATGGTGTCCTCCAGTAAAGTGTGAATTCAGGARTCTCATTGGAAAAGTTGCTACCAGCAGTGACAGAAAGAGATTTCTAGTTTCAGAGAAAATTACTTTTCCTTAACTTTTAATCCCTTTGTGTTGGAACAGGAGATGAAGGGAGTGATGGTAGGACTAGGTAGGGCAGCCTTTGAAGGCTGTGCAAGGAAGAGATGGGAGTGTTGCAACCTTTGAGTTGTTAATGTTTTGAAGTCGCATGGGGTGGATGTCTCATTACCCTTGACCCAACGCATGCACATTTTTACCTGTGACATACCAAGCAAATTGCCTTCTGCCTCGGAGATGGTGAAGGGTTGTTAAACCTGTTTGGCTTCGAGGCAGTCATTCTGGGGATTCTCTTTATCTGCACGCGTGAGGGTCAGGAGGCCTGCAGAAGCTAACCTCCTCTTCCCATGTCTGGTGTCCGCTCTGCAGGACCAGCGCTTAAGGCAAAAGCTCCTGTGCTGGGTGAGGGGTTTTAGTAAGTGCTTACAAAAATAGTGGTAGATCGTCCCTCCAGGGTCAGGTAAGGGAGCTGCAATGCTTGTGGGGAAATCTGCAGCCACAGTTGAACAAGCCAGTGACTTCTTGCAATAGGGAGGGTGCTTCAGTACAATGTTTGAAGATCTTATTAGAGAAACTGAACGCTAAACTAGGTTTGCTGATTGATTTAAAATTTGATACTAAATTCTTGAAGCCAATTGTCATGTGTTTCTTATTTTCCCTATCAGAATAAGCTGTTTTTAACATAAAGTGACTGACTGCATTAGTGTCTGTCAAAGTGCTGACTTCAGCATGAAGAAGCAGTTTATCTGCATCATGTACACGTAGATGCATCTTGGCAGTGATCATGTTTCTTGGTATGTAGCATGTCTGTAGCAGGTGACAATAATACTGAACAAAGCTATGAGCATTTCTGTTTGCTTCTTTTTTTTTTTTTTTTCCTTTTTTCTTTTCTTCCAGCTATTGCAAACTCCTATGAGATTGCTGAGACAGGCCTGGGTATGGGGGTGGTCAAGGAGAATCCAGAAGGTCTGGAAAGAGAGGGAAAGTGAGAGAACTGCAGTTATTCAGTGCATGGGAGAAAGTTAAAGCATAAAACACAGAAAATGAAAACTATCATAGAAAAATAGGAAAAAAAAAAAAAAAAGTAGAAAGAGTAAAACCTACTGGTGAGAATAATCACTGAAGTATCTGACCTCCCTCTGCTGTTCTTGTCACAGCTAACACACTCCTGACTTGCTGTTTGTGCTCGCCTGTGTTTTTGGTGTGTCTCAGTGATCCATTTAATGTTACTAAAACAGGTGCCACATAGACACAGGCAAATGAGCTTTCTTCTTACTGTTCCACCAAAGGATATGACTCATTGCTGAAGTGATGGTTCATTCAGCGGAGCAGTTAAACTAAAAGTATGGAAATTGTCAGGGTTTCCAGTGATAACTATTTCCTTTGGATATTTTTTGTGTTATGGACACAGTAAGGAAACTTTTGACTATGGACATTGGTCTATTAGGAATTGACTTGTAGTCATAAGTTTAATTTATGTGAGCCTCATAATGCAGGTAACTGCTTGGTAGTGGAAGTTGAGCTAGATTTGAACCTATAGAAGATTATTGACTTGATCTTTTAATCTGTCAGCTCATTCTTCACTCCTGTTTTCTGTTTGGATGTTGTAGTTTTGAGATGTTTTTGGAAAGGGTACTGGGAAAACTTGCAAACATTTTTCAAACAAAAGATGGTTTGTCTTCATGGCTGGGAGGGTTCATTTGGACACTTGCTCTGAATTTTTTTTTGTTTGGAAAACTGAAGTTCTTAGAAGTTAGATGGCCTTGACTTTCTTTGTTCTTTCTTCTGTCTCAGACATCTGTATCAGCTCTCTCACCGAGCTCTTTATCTTACTTGGCTTTTCTGTGGATGCCTGGAGGCCTTGGCTCACATTCTCAAGAGTGTCCACTGGTTCAAGAAGCCATCGCTGCTATCAAATTACCTTGACAGCTGTTGTCCCATTTCATATTTGCCATCCCCTCCCCCTGGCTCCCTTGTGATTTTTGGCAGAAGCTGTGGCTATTGAGCAATAAAACTTGGATCTGAGAATCCTGTTGCTGGTGGGAAAATGAGATGAGAGCATACTAGTTAATGCCTTGCAACTTGACTTCTTGCTGATGTATAATCAGTAGCATCTTTATTTAAAAACAAAACCTACACTAGCTACTCTGAGGATTGAGCGGATGGTTCATTTACTGTTCATCTGGAGTTGTGCGATAGGTGCTGGTCTCTTAAAATAGCGCACACTATACCAAGATGTATATGACCAGACAAGCTCTTGATTTGGAATCCTTGACAAATGCCTAGGTATAAGGACTGCAAAACAGCTAGGATGCTCGTGTTAATGAAAGTAATCCATAAGGGCACAATTAACTTTGTCTTCATGTTAGTTTTATTGATGATCCTGCCCCTGCATAACCTGGAATAGAGCTCCTGTAGTGCTATTTAGTAGACGTTAAAGATGACCCTATAAGAAGCAATTGGTCTTGCTTGGATTTGAATTAACAAAATGTAGAGATAGCATTTGGGGGCTCTTCTTTTGTGTGTGTTTGAGGATTTCATTGCCATTCTTCTAAATGCAACCGTAGAACACTTCTGACAACTGACAGAAATGGTGATGATCTTGGGACCAACCATCATAAGAGAGCTGCCATCTCTGTAAACCTTTCCTTTTTAAGATGTTTTGTGTTTCCTTTGTCAGTTGTTTGAGAAGTTGGCTGATGCATGGCATGCTTTAATCTCTACTGATCATTCCTCTTGTCCGTGTTGGAACATGTCAGCAACTAAATTTTGTGTAACATACTGGAAAAATTAGGAAGGAGGGGGCAGATCTTGATTGGAAAGATGACTGACAGAAAACAATTAATGTATCCAGAACATTCAGTTCTGAGGAACACATATAGGAAAAGCATATAAAAAAATTATTTTGCTTGCAATGTGTATGATTTACTAGCTGATAACATCAGTGTGAAGTGTAAAGCTTGTAAAAGTCTGGATCAGACCAGCCTTAATGCATGTCTTACAGCTCCTAAATTACTGTGCCAAAGGGGAAGACTAGACTCCTACTGAAACACGTGCTGCGACTGTTTTGTACGTGTCTGCGGAGAAGGGTATTTTAAGCAGTTGGTGAATATTTCTGGTGTGTGTGGAGTGAAATCATTACTTCAGCCAGTGCCTTGGGGCTCCACCCTGGTAGGAGCCCGTGGATTGTGGCACATTACGTGGTCTTGGGTGGTGTGGAGTCCTCCTGGGTTGTGCTGAAGAAGAGCCGGGCATGTAGTGCGACCAGCTGTGAAGTCAAGGGGGAAAACTCAGAAAGCATAGGGTCAAAGAAAATGTCCTCTGACTTTGGAAAATCACAATTACATCAACATTACCCCCAGAAAAGAAATAGAAGTAAAGTAGAGAATGGATTACATCTAGGTGAAAAATGCGTGAAGCATCCCTCCCCTAGCTGTAACGTTTGAGTTGCAGGGTGGGATGCATGGGTTTTCTGTTGACATGTGGGGAAATAACTTTTTACTGACTTTTCTTTCCCCTGAAGGAAAACAAAAAAACACTCATAAGGCCTCAATTTGGTGTACAATTTGATTAAAGCGGTTTTGTTTTTTTTTAAAGAAAAAAGTGCAATTTATTCTCCCTGCCCCGCATCCCTTGCTATCCTGGCATTTAACACGGGTTTAAACAAGGTGCTCCTTGGTCTGGTCTCTCCATGGAGATCGCAGAAAGCGCTGGAAGGCTTGAGCTTCCTGCGATCCCTGGCACGTCTTCCGTTACGCAGCTACGGTTATTGTAGCAGTAGGGGACTTGTTAGTTTTCCAACTGCAGTTCCCAGCAAACGTGTCTGCTCTGTGGTGTAGACTCCTGCATGTTCGGTGTTAAAATAGTTCTATAGCTTTCAGGCATCTTGCATTTCAAATATGGGTGGAGAAACAAGTGTTGGCCTTTAAGGCAGGGGTTTCAAAGCTTTTTGATATCAAAGGCCATGTTGACAACTTGGCAAGCACTTGTGGGCCCAAGTGCGTTAGATCTTTAGGATAGGAGCTGACTTGCTGCAGGCATTGGAAAGGATGTTTTGCATTGTTTAAATGTATTGTCAGGTGTGTTATGCCCTTTCTTTGCAACGTGGCTGCTGAAATGTCTCCTCCTTTCATGCTAGCCTTGGCTCGCTTTCCCATCAGCCAGAGAAGGGGTTAACTTGCTGTTACAGTCTGCTCCAGCTTGTGTCTTGGTGTCCAGTCTCTTCTGCTTAAACCCGCTCTCGTGGGGAATCCCAGCTCTCGACCCCTCTGCTGCAGCGACTCGCGCTGTGGCTGYGGAGGGTGGAAGGGAGCTTTTGGGAAATGTGTTAAGCTTGGCTGGCAGGTTGCAGGGTGGGAGGAAGCATCTCAGCTGTGAGTCCTTCATAGCCCTCTCCCTGGTGTGGGAAGAGGATAGGGTTCTGCAAACCCAGGGAAGCAGCCGATTCTGGCAGGGCAGAGCTTGTCTGTCCTGGTCAAGGTCTCGGAGGTCTTACCAGGTTACTTGCTTGTTGACTGTTTGACATACTAGCATGTGTCGCTTCTGCTCTGCTCTTGCACTTTCCAGCCTTGCTGAACTGCCGCTCTGCTTTCTTTCATTGGGTGCATTAACTTCATTGGTTTGCTGTGGATTTGAGCATCTTTGCATGATAGACGAACATCTTACCAGTACTTAATGAACTGTGCTGCACATCTATAAGGAGGTTTATTTTCATTTCCTATGTGAGGCAAGTGAAGTACAGAGGTCAGTGCTACCAGTGCAGAAGGACAAATGCAACGCACATAGATGTACAAAAGCTTTTCTTAACATCAGCTCTGCTACAACCAGTGTAGCTATGACAGTGTGGAGTGCAACCAGGCTAATTGTTTGGGTCTTTGTCTGGCTCATGACAGAGCTTGCAGCTCTCATTAAGCTCTGGCTGCACCGCTGGCTCACTTGCTGGAAGGAGCAAAGCTGGCACAGATGGTTTCAGCTTTTAAATGCAGTCACAGGTTTTGATCTGAGGTGGAAGTGTACTTTAAGAGATAGATTGTTTTGTATGAAAAACTAAACAACAAATCTGTAGCAGTGTGGAGGAGAAGCCAGTTCTCCTAACTCCTGGTCATGTGTTTTCACCACAAAGACCCTGTTTCTTCTTTTACTTAACTGAAGAATTCCATTAGATCAAAAGCTAGTTAAGGAAAATAGAGCCCCATGTGGTCCTGTGTGGTTACTTAGGCAAGTGCTATTTTTAGGAATCCCAATTGAGTAAGCCCTGGCTCTCGCTGCTGTTAAAATCCATGGAAGCAAAATTAAAACTTCTACCTTCATCTCATCCGCATGTAGGCCACTTGGCTCTAGCCATCTGTTTTTGTTTTCCCTCACTTGTGCCTCCCCCAGCTCATTCCCTGCCTTGTGGGGATTTTTGCCTTTCCAAGTGAGAGTTAATCAGTTCCTTGGACGTGGGAGATTTGGAATAAGGCAGGTAGGAAGTAATGAGTTGTTCCCATTCTTGCATCTCTGAGGATCGTTATCAGAGTTGTTAATGAGCTCTTGCCCTCCAGTCCTAGGGTTCTACCTAACTCTGCTCAACTGCTTCTCCTCACTTCAGCTTCTGTGGCCCAGTTTCATTGATCTGTAGAAGATGCTCCTTGCCTGCTTCTCTCCCTATCAAGAGCAGGGAGCCCAGGTTTGCAAAATTTGACTTGGTTGCAGCTCTTTTTCCTTGGTGCTGCTGAAGAAAACTTCTTGCTCACAAAGGTTTGTATACAGACCTGCTTGACCAGCCCTGTAGGAGCATTTGGGGGGGCGATGATAGAAGTAAGACAGTTTTTGGTCTTGAATTAAAATATAAGAATCCAGTTCCTTTTCTGGAAACAGTTGCCTGACGGTGACCAGATTCCTCGCCACAACTTCATGCCCTGGCTTGCAACATGTAGAGATTTTGTTGGTTATTTTTGTGAGTATTTTTTTCTAAATCTGAGCAGAAAAGCAGCGGAGGGGTAAGGTGGAGGGCATGGTAGGAAAAGAGGCTAAAGCCTGAGAAAGCTTTGGGTGCGAGGCTCCAGGGAAAGCCTGCTGAACCTTTTTGAGCTGGCTGAAAAGGCTGAGAACTGCAAGTGGTGCTTTGATTCATACTGTTTGTACAGATTTCCTTTCCATAATTTTTTATTTAAAAAAAAATATTGTGAGGAAATCACTCTGCCACAATTCTAAGTAGAATAATAAATTTGTAAGGGCCTGGAGATTTAGCCAAAGAACTTGGTTCAGAAGTGAGGGTGAACAGTGTTTTAAGTCAGAAGACCCTCTGTTGGCTCATAATTTTCTTCAGGTTGCATGATCTCTGCTTGAAGAACCCTTTGTCTAGAAACAACAGCAGCAACAAAAAAAACTGCTTCGGAAGTCTTGTGTCAGGGCTAAAATTCACTGCATTACTGGGCTGTATGGAGAAGGCTTAGCAATATTCTGTGAAGTATTTGAGGTCCTTTTAAATGCGGAGCAAGTAACTGGTGACCTTTTAAGCTTGGTTGACATTAGCCACTTGCTAATGTTTCATCTCAGGCTGAGGTGATGGGAAATTGGTCAGGATGATGTTTGTCTGTGCTGGTGTAAATGCAGTTAGACGGGCGAAGTTTTCATAATGTTTCAGTTTTCTCCATTTAGAGATCTGGCGGGAGCTTGGCCAGCGAAAGAGTGGTCTTACTGACAGGAATTGCACGTCCCCTCGGTCTTTGTGAGCCCTAGCTAGGAGTCACGTGTAGAGAAGCCACAGGTGAATTGAACTGAAGCAGTGCCCTAAAACAACATTAGGAAAAGCATTAGCCTCGGGACAGATTGAAACATCCTTGGACTATGCTTACAATATGGCATGCACAGTGTTACGCTGCTGCATCCTCGGTAGTATGGACGTGATTGTGTCAATGGACAAGGCCAGGGATATTTAACAGATACATAACAGTCTGTTGGCTAAATGATTCCTCTTCCACATATGCATGTAGTCAGCTCTTCTCCTCTCTTTTCTTCTCTTTCTTTGGTGTAGCTGTTCACAGACCCCAAAAAAGATGTGGTTTATTGCTCCTCAGGGCTAGAATAATTTTCTRTCTGGAAAATTTGGAGGCTTTATGGCTTCCCATCACAAAATGGAAGCCCAAGTAAATAATCCCAAATTCTTTGAAAAATGTGGAATAGATAACACTTAGTTGCCCTTCACAGCAACTGGGGATCAGAAACAGCATCAATACATGAACTGCTGCAAAGATCAACTGTACAGAGCTATAGTACTGGGAGCCAGGAATTTTCATCGTAAAATATTGATCGCTTTCCTTGCAGAAAAGGAAATTGTGGTAATGTCTTGTTACTGCAGAGTCTCCTTGCTGCAGCTTAACTGAAGAACAGGCCACTGTCAAGCCACAGAATGGAATTAGAGGGACGTAATGTCCCACGGTAACAACCACTGAACTGACTGGTGAGATGTGACAACAAGTAAACTGAAGAAGCATAACTCGCTTGTGTCCTTGTAACTGGAGAAGAAAGCGTGCGTGGTGATGCTTTCAGTCTGTCAAACAAACTAGTTCTGTAAATGTGCAGCTTCCCCCCCCCGGCCCCAACCCTCACACTTTCTGGGTGGCACTGCAATGGGTGACTTTGCTAGCTAGCCTGCAAGTCAGCTTTTTCTGTTGTGGGATTTTTTTTTTTTTTTTTTCTTTTCTTTCCCTAAAAATGTTGTTTCCCTGATGATATTTTCCAGTGGTTTTTTTAATTATTATTATTATTTTTGATATCACAAAACTATATTTTGTGTGTTAGCCTTGGGTGTGGTTTTCACCTTAAAGTCCTGTTGGGATATAGGATGGTCTAGGCATCACCTGTAGGGTGTCTTTACTTTTAAGAAAGWTACAATTTGTAAGGTAGATGTTTTGCAAGAGACAAGTGAGAACTGCATTTTCAGAGCAGTTAAATCCCAATGGTGTTTTTAATTGTTTTTTTTCTGGCAGAAGTTTTTTTTGAAGAAACAGCTGTGGAGTATTGCCACGTTGTGTTTCGCAGTGTTCAAAGCAGAATGCGAAAGGTGACTGAATACAAATGCCCAAGAGCATTTGTTCACTCAGCATCGTATTTGACTTCAACCAAAGCAAGTGGGGAGGGTTAGGTCTCACAGTGTTGCCTTTAAATGCCTAATAGCATGGCTATTCATACTTTCCTGTGGTCCCATGCTTCCCCTCTAAGGGAAGGGAGTGACTGTGACGCTTTTGAGAGTTGCAGGGGGTGTGAGAAGGCGTGCAGAAGAAGGGCACTGTAAGAAGCTGGCAAAGAGCAGCTCAGCAGCAGGATTTTAGCTCTTGCATAGCCACCTATTGGGTAAAGCACCTGCAGCTCTTATTCCCCAATAGAGGAAATATTGAATATTAAGCAGAGAAGACTGTGTTGAGAATCACAACGTTAAAAAAAGATCGCCCTGCTTTGCTTCCTCTATTAGCCAAGCTGCGTGGAGGGAGAAGCTGACTCACGCCAACCTGTGTTACAGGCTGCTTTGGGTAGAGCAGTCGGAAAACTGTGTCACTTCAGCCCAAGAGACCTGTAGGAACAGAAGTGTGGTAATATATTAAAATTACATCAAAGGCTCTGGGAGATTTTAATGAGATCAGCCCCATATTTATTTTCATGATTAGGAGCAGAAATAACTGAATAATGTCATGGAAATATTCTGGAATGAGGAGGTGTAACAGCCAAGACTGTCTCTAAGCTGGTCAAAGGCTTTACTAACTCCAGCCAGGCTGCTTCAGTTTAGGATATTGAGAGGTTGCAGATAGAGGGTTTAGGCAGAGCAAAGACCTGCTGAAGGTCCCAGAAATGTGAAAATCAGGTGAGCATGGCAGAGTGCTCCTTGCCCTAGCTTTTCTCTTTGCATCAGCAGCAGGGCCAAGACAGCATCATTTTGAGCCGTACCCTCTCTTTACCGTTAGGACTCCCTATTAGTCTGGACATTCAATTTAAAATGGGCTGGAGCTGCTTCTGGGGGTGGTTGGCCCCCAGCTCCCTCTGCCAGGCTGCTGCAGCGGTGGCTCGCCCCAGCTCACCTCAGCAGGACCCCACTGCTCCCCAGGGCAGTTCTCGGCTCAGGTTTTTCTTTGCAGATAGCCGGGTACTGCAGTGGGGTAGGACTGCCAGTCGTTTCAAGGCCTAAAATTCTTAAGTGTGCCCCGTATTGTAGGGGAATTGGTGCTTTCTTTGCAATCCCCAGAGGGTGTCAGGGACCAGCACCAGCTCACCATCCTCTCCCGTCTTCCTTCCTCCCCCTGACCTCTTTCCAGCTGTCAGCAGAACTCTGGACCTCTTCATACACAYGTGCCTGTGGCGTGTTCAGGGTGCTGCAGGAGGCCTGTTGCTGAGCTGAGGTTGTAGAGAGTCGTATGTGCCTGTGCCAGCAAGCCATTCGTAACAGTTGGGCTTGAGAAGGTTTCTGCATATTCCCGGGCATTTCTGTGCTCTCATGGGGCCCTGTATGCCATTGCTAGTGCTGCACACACTGTGTATTTTTGCAAGCAGGAGCCTAAATATTTTCCCCAGGCTTTGCTGAAGGAAAGAGGTATTTCAAAAAATGACATGCAGTTGTCTTAGTCGCTTTGCTTAAAATGAAGGGAAACGTTACTCTGCTGATCAGAGGTTTGTTGGAAGCAGGGCTGCTGGGTGTGTGTGACCGTGATAGAGATGAACGTATCTGATCTGGCAATTGGGCTGCTGCAACTGTTAGGTTACTTTGCAGCTTATGGAGATTATCTTTGTACAGCATTTCAGCGGCAGCAAAGGCTTTAGGCACTGGAGCTTGGGCCCTGCTCCTGCAGTTTTGGGGAAATGCATCAGCTTCCATTGGACTGGATGGTGGATACGTCCCAGAAGGAGCAGGGAAGCCACGGACGGAATCAGCAATGAATGCATTTGGCAATACGCTTGCACCTCCCAGTGTAGTATTGAAACAATGGTGGGTTGCAAAGATGTAGATGTTAGGCTGGAGCAGTGTAGTCTGTTCCCATTTGGAAGCAAGATGAGGGATATGAGAAATAGAGACCTTTCAAAATGGGAACCTGTTCTCCTTTCCAGGTGACTAAGCCAGGAAGTCTTCGGTAAGATTATTTCTTAAGAAGAATTTTTAAGGTCCTATTTGCAGAAGAAAAAAGTTCAGTACTTTCTCTAGCATCACATTATTGCCATTCTACTGATTTTTAGACTTGAACTTCCACAGCACTTGAAAAACTAAATCTCTTTTCAAGTACTCATCAGTAGCTAACAACATTCTCAGAAAATTTACTTGGTTTTCCTGCCTCAATCTCAAATGCTTTCCTTCTTGCCTTCAGCCACATGGCATCTGCCATGCTAACGTTGTTTTTGTTTTCTTCAGAGCGAATTATATTTGGAAACTCAGAAGAGGCACAGGAGAGTTGTGTGTAGTGAAAAGTCCTTTTATAAATAAATAGAGAAGTTGCACTTAAACAGTCCTTAAGTAAGAACTTTGTTAGAAGCCAAGAAGATGCATATATTTTAATGTAGGAGGACAGAGGTCAGCATAGCCTTTCAACAAGTTAAACAGCCAAAGATAATGCAAAAACTTGTCTTTAGCCTTGCTTAAGTTGAAGGAGGAAGTCTACATCTTTTTTCTTTTTTTTTTCTCCTCCCTCCCTTTTGGACAAATTTCACCTTGAATAGGTCAATTCTAAAAGCTATGCAAAGAAATCCTGTCTCTCTTAAACTAGCTGTTCATGGAAGAATGCTATTCTTCTTTCAACAGGGAAATAGCTTGGAAAATTAAGTTAACCAGATATTAAAAATCAGTATTATTCCACAATTGAAATCGGTAAACAGTCAGGAATCCTTTAGGGTCATCAAGGGGGCATCTGTAAAAGTCTTCATTTTAAGAAGAATTATTTCTCCCTCAATTGATTAACTTCTGGTAAAATTCCTAGACTTACATAAAACCTGGGATCACTGCAAAAGCTTTTTGAGTTGTGAACATCCTGCAGTGTAGGCTCAGTCTTTGTGGGGACAAGACCGCTCAGTGCCTCTAGAGTCTGCATTTCAGTTCTGTGCCTCTAAACTGCTCTGTGGTCCTGGGCTCCCAGTCATCCTGCCACCAAATTTTATTGCAGGGTTTGACTTCCCTAGGAGGAATCCAGGGTGTGTGAAAGATGAGGGCACAGCCCAGGCTCTTCTCAGCGTGGCCAGTGTGTTCTGAGAGTCAAACTCTGGGAGGGGTGGGGTGGGGATGTCCTTGCCTTGCTGTGTAACCTCCATTGTCTGCATCCTCCATAAGCTTATGAGAGAAAACTTGTAACTTAAGTTTTGGTCACCTTTAAGGTCTCGGTGGACTTAATCTTGTGTGTCTGATACTGGTACTTTCCTTTCTTTGTGCATGTTGCATGTTAGGAAGGCATGAGACAATTCCCTGACCTCTTCCTCATGCAAGAAGTTATACCTGATATTACCCCTGCTGTGCTTTACAATGGCTAACATTATACTCTGAATTATACTCTGCTGGGTCTTACTGAGCTGCATCTCTGTATTGCCTAGTGGAGGGCCCATGATACCTGTCTGCTGCCTATGGTAAAGCACTTACGTTGGCATAAAAAGAATAAAAACCAGACACTCTGCCAGAGAATGAGTAAGGATGGGGAGGGAGGAAGTTCTCTAAAATGTTACTTGGCTCCAACTACGCAGAATCTTTAGGTACCTGATTCCCATGGACTTCGAAGGGAGCCGTGTGTCCTAAAGTGGGTTTGCTACTAAGATGTTTTTGTGGAGTCGTGTTAGCCCAGGTCCTGGTCTTGTACATAGCCACAGAAGAGAATTCCCTCTGAGGACTGGATTGTCCTTACTTTGTCCTCTTCAAATGCAAACACTGTCAGACATCATAGTCTGACCTTGAAACATTACTTTGATCTGCCTTACATCAGAGAAGAGATGCTTTTCGATTTCCAAAATGCTTTAATTGCCTTCTATATTGTCCTTTTGTGGCTTAAATTGAATGCTTAAACATATGACTACCAATGACTGAGTTTCCGGGCTCTCTGAAGTAGAGCATGAAGGTTTTCTTCATGCTGAAAATGGCAGCGTTACACTTTGATAGAGGATAATAAAATGTGAGTTGCTTCATCGTGCATGACAGAGCAAATCAGTTTTCCTCCCATTGCTTTTCCTCTTGGGAGATAACATGCCAAAATAGTCAGTACCCTGTACTATGAAGGTTCAGGGTTAGACAAATTGTGCACTGAGGTTAGTGGTTTTTTTCTTTTTTTTCCATCCACTAATGGCTTAAATAATTTTGCTTTTGGAAGTCCTAGCATAGGATTTCAGATGTCCTAAAAATATGTTGTGAGTTTACTGCTTCATTAAAAGATGTCTAGTGGTTTTTTTGACTCCTGTCATCCCGGACACTTTTTTTAATTTGGCAAGCAAATAAGAAATGTGGCTGTCTTAAAAGGTTTAAGGTGCTTGTGAAGAAGGTTTGGCTCGGCTATGTATGTTCTGTTCATAGAGAAGCTCTTCTGGAAAACGCAAGTCTTTCTCTTGTTTTCTAACATTAACGGTACAGCATTATGCTGTTAGATGAATTATTAAAACTGTTGTGGTGAACTGGCAAACATACTATCCCTCAAGGAGAGGGAAATGAGATACAAATAATTTTAATCTGTCAAATTTTGTGTTGTAGAAAGAGTAATGCAATCTAACAAGAGTCACTGAATTGTAAACAGAGGTAATACCAGTATGGAAGCAATCAGTGCACATTTAAGAAACCAGGAAATGCACTGAGCATTGTGAATGCGTAGGACTATGGAGACCAGGATTTTGACAAGTGATGCTTTTTGGTTGTCTCTAGTAGTCCAACATACTAGTAAAGGTACCAGGTTTTCAGGAAGTGCTTAGTACTTGGAAGACTGGCTCTCTGTATGGGGTCGATTTGAACAACCAGGACAGCATCTGAAAAATATGAGCCACAGTACGAGAAGGGACTTTCTTGAAATCTGAGAAACTAATTTGGCCAGTGGTACAGCTACCTGCCTGTGTATCTCTGGTTGTTGGTTTTTTGGGTGTTGTGTTTGTATTTTGTTTTTTGGGTTTGTTTGTTTSTTTCTTTCTTTCTTTCTTTTTTTTTCCCTTCCCAAAATAGCCCTGCTACCGCTGTTTAAAAAGGATAAAATAAGAAATCCTCCTCACAAGCAACTTTTTCCTTTGCCTGTGGCAGACAACAGTTTGACTACAGCACAAAGCTACAGAAATGTCCACGATCAAGAATATTATTGCATAAAACTTTGGGTTATGAGAAGGTAGGAGCTAAAAGCAGATAGTTTGACTAACTGTCACATAGCTACTCATAAAAGCTTCTAATTAGCAGTAACTTCTATAGATGGCCAGAATGCCACTGTTTATGCCTGCAGATGTCTGATTTGTAATACTGAAATTACAACAAAATGTGTCACAGATGTTGGCACCTTAAAGTAACACGTTTAGGGCATTGTCTTGGATTCCTCTAGATGTTTTGCACAACACAGAGGATGATTCATGAAACTGAAAATGGTGTGTAGGAAGTGATGGACAAAGGCTTCTTTTTTGATGTGTCAGTCACTCACTCTTGGCTTTGTTGTACATTTGTAACCAGGTCTCCAGCTGAAGGCAGACCCACTAGTGAGCTGCAAGCACAAAATAGACTTGTGGTTAAGCTACGTTTAACCTGTGCTGGCTCTCTGGACCTGGTAGGCTGCAGGATGCTGCTGATTCTCAGATGAAGCTCAATTTCAAAGAAGGCTGGGAGGTTCTGTGAAGGCTTCAGCCTGAATGATGCATGCTTCACAAGGAAGTTAAAACCAACTGGACTTTAGGACTAGAATCTGGTGTGTTATAATGATGCTGTATATTGTGATATAATCAGACCTATTGGAAGGGTGCAAAGTGAATCATGCAGGAGTCAAAATTTGAATTGTCTTAGAAAGAATCAATCTCTTGAAGACTGCCTTGTTGGTCTTTAGATGGTAGACTTGCTAAATGTGTTAAGTGACAGCATTTCAGCTGATAGCCGCACAACTTTCTTCCTAGACTGAGGGAAGGGACTGGCATCACCTGGGTTTCTTGGTGCATCAGGTTTCATATAGACTTTTTTCAGGTGAAAATGAAAACATGTCTAAACATGCGATGGAAAGATGTTAAAAAATGTGACATCTATTTAGTGATCCCTTTGTGGTCAAAAGAGCAATAGCCAGCGGTGCAGCAAAGAACAAGCTCTGCTACCTCCACTAAATTGAGAACTTGAGACATCAGTCAAGTGACTTGGCTCAACATAAAGCCTATTTAAAAGAGCTTCCACTTTCTCAGATTATTGCAAATGTCTGTTTTGAGACATCTGAAGCCAGCATAACTGCTGAAATGGGCTGTGGACTAAGGAGTGTGAGCAGAAGACAACGTGTGCGTGTGTGTGTCGTCTGTGTTAGGCTGATGGTGTTCTGGCCTGCTTCGGTGGTGCTTGGTCCTTCTAATCCAGTTGGAAGGCCCCTGGTGGAAAGAGATCCTAGTGTGACTCGCAGTACCCTGCCTGTTCAGTTAGCTCATCAAAGTAATTTTTTTATGTTGCCTTCACCAGAGAGGGACCAACACAGCATGAAGATAAAAGCTGCTCTCCATCTGTTTTATCTGTAGTCATTAATTAGAAACTGATGAAAGAAACAGACTGTGGTTCAAGGCTCATTCTTCTTCATAATTCAGGCATCCTGAATATAGAAGCACTGCTGCTGTATAGCCAAGTAGAGCACACAGCTGAAACTAAGATAGCTGGGTTTGTTCACACAGTGATGGAGGATTTATACAAATTATTTAGATTCTGTGCTTCTGGTTGCTTGCAAACAGAGGCTCTTGCAGGGATTTTGAGAGTTCATACTTTATGTTTTTGCATGCCTTAATCCTCCAAATGGCTGGTGTTGTAACAGCTTCTAAGTGACTTCTACAATTAGTTAACAAATGACATTTCCTAAATTAAAATAATTTTGAATCCTGAAAGTGGGGGAGGAGATTAATACGTTAGTGCAGTTGGTTTGGTTTGTGTCTTATTGAGGTATGTTGATAAGACTTCTACTGAGCCTTCCTGGAGCTTAAGGAAGGAATTGAGTACATGTCTTTCTCTACTGGTATGCCTTTTCTAAGTAGAGTAGCCAGTCCTTGTGTTGAAGGTCTGCCTTGTGTGTCTCCACAGACCAGTCATGGTGGAGATAACTCCGTCACGTGCTCTCTAATTACAGTGATGYATTCAATATTTTCCATCCCTTCATAGCCACATAGGAGGGGAAGGTAGACAGTCTATCTGGAGGATAAAGGAAACTCAGACTTGGTAGTTTGACATAGCATGATGTTCCTCTGCGGTGCACCTCCTTTCAGCCCCGACCTCTCTCTCACCATCTATCTTCTATCCTTGCACTCTGGATTTAGTTGATGAAAAGAATTTGCAATGGAATGAGGCAGAAGCGTGGAATTACCTTCTGCGTCCCCATTGATGCCACTGAATTTGTGAGCTGTATTGCCTTCCTGCAGTCTCTCTGGTCTGCAGAGGCATTTTTCTGTTTCTTCAGGTACTTACCAGAGTGGGGCCTCTGGACTTCTGAGTTCAACCKGTCAGGAAGTATGCTTTTTACTATTGGGTGTCAGAATTCTTCTGGAAAAGGTAGATTGGGAGAGATTAGGGGATATCATATGAGGATGCAGACACCATCTAGTTTGATAAAACCATTATCTAAAATAGACAGAACCTGTTATCCCAGGGAACCCGTCTGTTTTTACAGGCTAGAGAATGGGTGCAGCTACTGAAAATATGGGTTTTAAAGATAAATAACTAGACTCGATACTTGCATGGGTTATGTATTGATTCTATATTGGTTCTATTTCAGTTCCTTCACAGAGATAGATACTCTCAATCTAGTGCTTCTTCCAGTTCTGGTACCTAAGGTACTTTACAGCAATTTCTGACTTTAAATTCTTTGTGTCTATGAAAAATATAAAAGCAAAGCCAGGAGTTATCTGGTTTCTTTAAACTGAGGATAGTCCCCCAACAACAAAACTGTTACTGTGAGCAATCGTGATTGTGCTGCTGCTTCTTGACCAGACTAGAAGCAAATATTCATCTGTGAATATTGCTGTAGCATGCCACCTGCACAACACTCAGCAGCTCTCGATACACCCTTGCACAATGCCTGCTTCAGCAACACTGTGTGACCTCCATCTGCTGGGTGACACATGGATTGTCAAATGCGAAAACGGTTTTAATGTGTTCAGATCTCTTTTGAGCGATCTGGATGTCCAGTTGTGCAAAGCTCCATGCAGCTGCTTAGGATTGCCAAAGGAACGTTTGTGTTTGTGGCTTGCTGTGACTTATCAGACCACAAATGTCACAGTTTTGAGAAGGTCAATGAGAATACATAAGGAAGGTTTATGCATGCCGGGCTGTTCTTTTTTTAGTTTAAATGTCTGGAAATGCTGTTGTGTATTGTAATGCCAAATTGAACACAGCATTTAACCTAGGAGATCTAATCCACTGTCTCTCACAATTCTGCCAAACCCCATCAAAAG
Source organism: Phoebastria nigripes (assembly GCA_035582835.1). Lineage (NCBI taxonomy): Eukaryota > Metazoa > Chordata > Aves > Procellariiformes > Diomedeidae > Phoebastria > Phoebastria nigripes. Next base: position 1,927,455 of record JAYKAV010002553.1, on the reverse strand, counting down.
TTGAGTGTAATCAGTCCAGTTGAGTAATTCATACTAGAAGCGTTTAAGTCGGATGGGGATTCCTCAGGATGTCTGAAAGCGTCTCTGCTTATGTTTCCTCTGATTTTTTTAAGCAGCATTAAGAGGCTCTTGGAATAAGATTCTCATCTAATTCACTTCCCCACCTCTTTCTAACACTAGATAAGAAGGGAGCACAGAAACTGGATTAATATCTCCACCTTTGTTATTTAGCTGTGCCGATACTTTTAAAAGCATGCATTGGACGCTTGTTTACTTTTAATGGCCATTCAAGCTGTCCTTTCTAAGGGCTGCCAGTGTCCAGTGTGGTACCTGGTGCTCACAGACATCCAAGTCTGCTCTCTGCTGCTCCTCTTAGTGCAGAGACGTAGTCTGTGGGGACCATGGCCTGCAGAAGCACTTACTGGTTCAGGCAGAAATCCAACTCATTTGTTGTCCTTCAAGATACTTTCATAAAGTACCTTGAAGTACCCTTTGCTGGGTAAGCAAAACATTTTTCTGAACAGGCACATGTCCAGTAAGCACCCAAAGGCACAATGCAAAGGATACTGTGCTGTGACAAACAGTCCTGGAGGTCAAGGATGTCCTTCAGGTGGACACATTCACAGCTCTGAGCCTGAAGATTCAGCAACTGCGGTGAGTCCAGGTGGTTACCATAATGTGGCAGGAAAATTAAGCACAAAACCCAAAGAAAACTTTCCTTGGGCTAGTATAGAAAAGCAATGTGATTTAAGGTGAAATGAGAAAAGCTGCCTTTTCCTCTCTTTTATTTTAGTCCGTGCTGTTATTTTATCTGTGTGGTCTCAGTAGTGCAGAGGACTATTGAGGATTAGAGAAACTGTACACCAATGGTTCCTTCTCGTGTTGCTGAGAAGGAACTAAATCTTCTAGGGTTGCTGGGCCAAGTAGCAACACTGTGAGGAGAGTGTCCTCTTATTTCATGTTGGTGGCTAGCATAAGTTTAGCTGACCTTCCAGGGTGGATGGGAGATGTCATCTCGTGTATCATTATGTGTCTTCGAGTTGAAACCCCGTGGGAACTGGGGCTTGTTACAGCGGAGAAAGACTAGTGGGAAGCTTCATTTGATGCTGTTGATGTCACTTAGAGGGCAGGGTCCGTTGCTTGGCAGGAAGCATGTGTTTGACCTTTCACAAAGCTATGGTCTTCATGCTCGTGGTCATTAATTCCATTCCTTTTAAGGCAGTGGTGAGTTCATCTTGATGTCTGAACCTTCCTTGGCTCCTGCCGGATAGCACTGACCTGGGTGTAGTCTGGAGCCTGTTCGTCTAAATGTAACTATCTTCTCCTGGCAGTCCGTGGAGATCTGGTGTCTGTTCTTGTATTGTTTGTTCTTGTCAGCTGTCTCTGTAGTTGTCAACACAACCTGACACACCTTTCCTCTTTGCTGTGGAGAGATCTAAGCAGCTCTGGCCTTGCGTGGCTTTATTCTTCTCTTTGGTGATCCCCACAGGCTAGTGTTGAGTAACTCTTCTGCCCTGAGACTGCCCGATGCCTTTGCCACGGCACTGTCGTACCTGAAATTGAAAGAGGTGCATAAACTAGACGTCTCATAGAACTGCTCCCTCTCCTCTATTTTGAACAAGTGTGCTCTAAAATTCATTCCTCTTAAGCTCTGTTGAAAGCTTCTTCTGTGTTAGATGTATTGTATTCCTTGGTTTACCTGGCTAGCTGGTTATCTAGGGATGCTTAGCTGAAATTACCCCATGGAGTGTGCTTCTCCTGTCCTGTATTGGAATGAGTCTTATTTGGAAACAGATCAAGCAAGTTGTGCATGTAGAGAAGATGGAAGCTGGTTTAAAGCCTGGTGTCAGGGATAACCATTTTATCTTTTCCTCTGAGCCATCGGCATTCAACTGTCCCTTTCCCAGCAGCAGTCCCTGCACAGCTCTGACGTGGTCCCTTGTCCCCCCAGCTCGTGGGTCTGGTCAAAATGGTAGGAGGTCAAGCCTCAGGGTTTTGGTTGGCAGAGGTGACAAAAACTGGCACCAAGACAAGCCTGTTTTGTTTAAACTACATGCAGCAGTCCATTGAAATGGCTGTGGTACTGCAGTGTCTGTCGCTGCGAGGGGGATCTCCTTTTGGTTTTTTCCTATTTGCAAGATTGTCTCTTGCTATTTGGAATCTTTCCAGAGCTTCAGGTTATTGTGTTCTGTGTATAATTATGTGATAATGATATCAGTTAACACTGCTTCCTTAAAAACTGACCTCTGCAGGGTCTAAGTGAGGGTGAGGGTGCATTTTGCATGTTTGCATCCTGTACAGTGCAAGTAGTTTCTGATATGACTTAAACAACTGAGTAGCAAAGTGAAGGCTTAGAGTACAGCTTGCCTCTTTCACAGCAATGGATGCATGTGAGAAGTGTTTAGAAATGACTTTGAACTTCAGTGAAAAGCTGCTGATGTGGAAAAAGGCACTTGTCCCTCTGTAATGGCAAGTACTTGGAATCCTGTTCCTTTGGGGCAACCATTCTCTGACTGGTCATTGCTAGAAATTCTTTGGTGGCTATAAAATGGTGTAACATTATAGGTGCCTTGGCTAAAGTTAGGAAGAAGCACACCTATTAAATTGTTACCGTGCTAGAAAGCAAGCATCTTGGCAATCTGCTTTGCAAGTACTGACCCTACTGACTCAATTGTCCTTATTTTGCAAGTTCAAAGCTGATAACATAGATGCTGACTCTGAGTTCCACAGAGATGACTCAGACATGATTTCTATAAATCATCAGATAAAATTGATATAGTGGCTATAAATAAACACGAATATATTCCACTTAAAACAGAGGAATTCAGAGTTTGAATCCAATTGCTTATCTTGGAGCTTTGCCAATGTCCTAGGTAAGCCTAATTAGAAATGTTAATAAATATTGCAGGTTTAAATTCACCTTTAATCCTGGGTACAGGATGCAATATTGAGGGGGAAAAAAAAGCAAGCAAGTTGCAGGAACTTGGGGATTACTTGGAAGACATCTGCTTATTGGGGAGGTTGAAAATTACTATGAGAATATACAGCTTCTGTGCTGTAAACTGCATGCATTGATTTGGTGATGAAGGCATGCACTGAATTTGGGGCAGAGTAGGAGGGGACCATCATATGCTCAAGGGTTTTCATGGAATTGCATGTGCAAATAATCAGCCCATCCATGGAAATGATGGGGCTTAATCCTGCCCGCAGACGTGCACAGCCAGTCAGACCTCCCATAAGAACAAAGAAGGTGCTCTTGCTCTGCAGACTTCATCGTCTTCAACTATAGGTGTCTGAAGTATCTTTCTGCTCTAGGTTTTGTAGTCAGTCAACTCCCTTTTCATCCTAAAAATAATGCAAAGAAATAACTCACTTTTTCTCTTTTGTCTGGGAATAAAGTACAGCGTGCAACTTATTTCTTAATTTTTGGTGACTGTTGTTCAAAATCAGGCCTCTGCCAAGCAGTGTCCAAACTTTTTTCTTGCCAAATACACTGAACTCCATAGGCAGCCTTTAAGTAGCTCATCAACCACTAACCGTTCCTATTATAAAATATGCTGACTAGTGAAGCTAAGCTGAGGAAAAAATAAACTCTAACTGGAGTTGAATGTACTTAAGATTGTTGATTTGTCTTATCTGCATTGTGTTATACAAGAACAGTATCAAATCCATAGCAATGTCACCAATTTGCCAGACTATTGATCATCTACTCCATGTGATTTCCTGCAAGCAGAGCAAGAAGTGACTGCAAGGTCACTTAGCAAGCAAAGCAGTCTTAAATTAAGTGATGACTTCTGCATAGTATCTATGATGTTAAGGGGTGAGTTCAGGTAGTAATTACACTAGAGTTCAGAATGGAAAAGGTCTGGCAGTCAACTCTGCAGGTTAAGGATGCATCTCCTTAACTTACAGCTTGACTATCGATAAGGGATAAGCAGGGAAAAATGACCCTCTTTAACTATTTATTCCTTCTCTTTATCTTATAACATTTCTTTGTGGATTCACTCTGGCCTTGTTGCACAGTGAAACACTGCCTGCAAACTTGTATTGAGTAGGAAGGGGAGGGTGAAACCTTGTGTACTTCACTCGTGAGGATGTTCTCCAAATGATTTAACAGCTTGTCTCCAGCAGCTTTTCCAAATTGCTCTGATGCTTCAATGGGAAGGTCAGTACTGARGAGGGGAAAAGAGCTGAAGAACATATTAAGACTGGCATCTGTTCACAGCACTTTGGAATAAGGGAAGTTTCTCTCTGCTTCCAGTTTTCTGCTCTTTCAAACCACTTGGAGGGAGTTACGTCAGTCATGCACATGTGCATGGGCTGGGGTCATGATCATAGTCATATTCTGTTGGGGCAACTTGCAAATTAACCCTGCTTTGATATCCCACATCAAATAAGAAGGCATATTTCATGCCTTTCTGGACACAAGTACAGCAAATCTCCTCACCTTCTTTTCCAACAGGGCTGAAAATCTGCTGTGACAGAAGCCTGTCCCGTAGTTATATTTCTAGCAGCTAGGAGACTGGCTCTTTTGGCCTCTCTTGCTTAGGAGCCTGGAGATGGCCTGAATTTTTGTCTGACTTGAAGGCAAAATCAATACTGATTTTACTTTAAGATTGTGCACAAGAGAAAGGAGGTGATGAATCTTCACCCTGATGCTTCTGGACTGGTTTCACTTCCAACACGTGGGTTCTAAATGCAATTGGTGTGGGAGCGGTGTCAAAATGCTGTGTTGCCTTCTGCTGCGGACATCCTCGTTTGCTGAAAAGGGGTTGTTAATTTTACGCTTGTGGAATTCTTGTGCTCCTGAGAAATAAAAACAACACTTCTTTTTTTATTGGATAATGAACAACAGGCTTGTGTGGATACTTAAATGTTAAGCCTTACTCCGAAGGGAATGTAGCAATGCCATGTCTTAGGCAAGAGGTTCCACCTGCTCTTTTCCCTCCATTCCCACAAATTCCTCCTCTGGTAGAGAATTAGACCTGGTCACAGTCATAGCCTGTTGTGCTAGGAGGCCTTTTAGTCATAACTGACATTGCTGTGGTGACAGTTTGTCGTGATTGTCCAAGCTTATGCCATTTTGATAACCCAACTCACAAAACACACTTACATGTGCATGTTCTGAAACACTTAAAGCAGCTCGTCTTCATGAAGCAATGGTTATTGATTAAAAGAAAACGAAAAGAAGTCCTAATGTTTCAGTGGACAAGATTAACTTCTTAAATGTCAGAAATGGTTATTCTTCCAAAGGGGGGGATTTATCAAAGTCACTCAACCTACGTTGTGCTTAAGGACCTGTTTTTACACAGAAATAGCTTCATGAATGTTCACTACTCGCATCTGGTCTGTTGTCCCTGTTGTATGTCCAAACACAGCAGCTTGTTCTTGTGAATCCTTTGAATTTTGCAAAGAGTTATGGTTGATGTTATTATTTCCTGACTCCTTTTCTTCACCCACCAAACACTCAGCAGCGGCACTGAAGTACAAATCTGATCCTTCAGGAGCACTGTTGCTTTCCAGCTTGGCAATGGCCATACACAAGCCAGCAGGGAAATAAAGATGACCTCTGAGATTTGATGCTAATAGAGCCTTGTCCTGACCTTGTAATTCCAAATTTCAGAACAAATACCTCTAGTCAGCCTCATTGTTAATTGACACAATTGCTGTTGGTATGATCTAGCAGTAATAATCATCTCATGATGAGTTGGAACATCTCTGCTGGCGTAACTGCTAATTGGTAACTCGGTTAAGCAGAGTGCTACCGCGGGGATGCTCAGTGAAGCGTGTCCTGACACTGACAGCCATTCATGGTTGATAAGAATGCTTTGCTATCCCTGTACATGAGTGCATACTCCCATTCACTTCTCTTGGTACCAAAATTACTTAAAAGGGGAGTCCAGGTGGGAGATGATCTTGACGCTGTTGTGTTTTCTCTTTGTAGGTTGACTGCCCAGTACCATAAAGACAGCAGGTATTAATCTCTGCAAACATTGTGTTGAAACTCTTATCCATACTGATCTTTATAAACCAAATTATGTTCCAGTTATGTGTGCTGAGCTTCCAACAAGGCATGCCACAGAGCTAGTTAGCTTATTAGTCCCAATCACAGCCTGAGAGGAGTAGACTTCCCTAGTGTACAGACAGCAGCTAAACTTGGCCACATACATGGGAAATGCAGTTTCTAACTTTGTCAGATCCCTTAAGGAGAAGTCTCAGGTAATTAAACAAAGTTCTAGCTGGTTACTGATTTAAGAGCCATGTCGGTACTTTTTTTTAAACCTAAAAGGCCATTTGAGCAAGGTTTTATTGCAGGAAACTTACTGTACTATCTGATTGCACTGTGAGAAACTTGAGGTGTGTGAGGGAAGCTGAGGAAAAATATGAATGGAGGTCTTTGTCACACTTCTGGTGCTACCAGGAAGGCCTTTCTGCGACTGGAAAATGGACTTTTAACAGTCCTTTAAAAAAAAAAAAAAATCTGTAGCTCTCAAACAGCTTGTCAGTTCTTCCTGGAAAAAGCAACATTTAGATCAAGTATATATTCTGCACAGCACATCTTGATGTGTCCTGCCTGATGCATTATGGAGAGAGAAGCGCGTCCGATGTGCCTTCTGCATAGTGGCTGCGCTTGCTCAGCTCGCTGCTGCTGCGAGCCTGACTACAGGTGATGGCTGCACCGAAGCTCCCCAGTGTCCTGGTGAGAAACCTGGGTGGGGGCGGTTTGGTGTTTTGTTTTGTTTTTCCTGCTTAGGCTGTCTCTTCGTCTTCCTTCTCATGTGTCATGTTGGGGGGCAAGGTGTTTTATGTTTGTGGGGAAAGGAAAGGGGAAGAGGCAGAACTCTAGCTGGCTTATCAAAAAGTACCCGGAGTGTTTAAGCTTTGCTCACCATTGCACTATTTGCTGTGCCTGGTTACATTCCCACAGCTTAACTGAGACTGTAGAGCTTTTATTAGTAATTAGCTCGTTGTGGCTTTAGGGCTTTCAGACACGAGTAGTTGTTTTCATTGGGGGTATTAATTATGAATCACAAACCTGTAAACAGCTATAGCCAAGAATGTGCACGTTTGCAGATATGACTGTTTTGCTGTTCAGCCCTGGGTTAGCTCTGCACTGCCCTCATTGTTGTTGCAGAGAAGTGTATGGAAAACATGTTTTTAACCTCCTAGATGCTATTGAGTTCCTGCATAGCAGACCGTAAAACTGTGGGAAAAATGGCCTGCTCATTTGCTTTCTAAGCAATCTGGTTTAAATATGATGGTCTGAACGGGCTGAAGCAAGGACTTTGAGAGCCCACTTTTCAAAAGGCCCTGCTTTTAAGATCTTCTTATAAATACACTTAAACATTATTTGACTTGAATCTTCGGGCGGTGGGGGAGAGAGTGTTTACACAGGACAGTCTTACCAGCTCAGCATCACTGGTGCTAGCTTTATTTCCAGTGTTGTTTTCCTGATTTTCTGCAAGCAGCAGTACCTGACTAAGAAATCAAATTAAATTCTCTTCCTGTCGAAGTTGATAGCAAATCTTCCTTTTAATTCAGTGGAGCTTAGTTTTTCCTCTTTAATGCGGGATGAGCTTGCTCACCGCTCAAAGAAACAGGATCCTTATATACCAGGGGTCTTGGAAGGCTCCTAACAGCCTCTTGTGGCCATTGAGATTGAGCAAGATAGAGTGGATAGCAGGGACTCAGGTTAGAGAGCTAGTAGGGATGATGGGATATCTCAATTTCTGCTGTGGAAATGGTCTCTGTCCACGTGGGATGAATAGCTTTTGACCACTGGATTCATCAACAAAAAGGAGAGCGGAAAAAAACCCAAACAACCCAAAACAGGATAACTGCTTTTTATAATTGTCTGGTCATGAATTGTGAGAAAGCAAGAGCTATTTTAATGCATGTGTTAAGTTGTTGATGTCTGACAAAAAGAGCTGCTGTTTGGGGAAGAATAGTACTACCCTTTGCTAGCTGTCCTTCTGTCATGAGAAAAGCTGAATCTTCCTCTCTTAGACCCTGCTTCGTGTGCAGTCCATGAGAAACTCTGTTTGTGCTAGACTTGGGTTTTGAGGGACACAAGAAGACTTAATCGGTGGTGCTAGGCTTGCTTTTTTTCCCAGTAGCTTCTCTCCTCCCCTCCACTTGCTCTTGTTTTGATTTTTACTAAGAACTGTCCCAGTACCTGTCTAACCACGAAAAAAAAAAAACCCCAACCTTGACAAACTAATTTTGTAGAGGTAATAAAAACTGAATCATAAGTTGGCTTTTGAGAAGTAATTTTCTTGGGCAAATCTTGAGGCACTTTCATTATTGCTAATTTCCTTTCTTTAAATGTGTTTTGTAGTGGGATATAGGAGGAAACACAGAAGATGTATGTTAGATAATTTGGTTTTTATTGCAAGGTCTTTGTCTGTTTTAGATTTATGTAAAAGGATAGGGGAAGGTGTTTTTATCCAGTCCTCTCTTCTCCCCTTCCAAGTTAAGAAACAGATGGTCTGACCTGTGTAAGGCTTTAAGTGTTGGAATTGGCATCAGTGTCTTCTTAAAGATTATTTTTAAAAAAACAAAACCTAGGAAGCATAGTGTCTTTGCTCAGTGTGAAAGCTGGTCTGTACAAAAATAGCAGGCTCACAATATGTGACTGAGATGATTCCCCTGACCTAAATAGGAAAGTGATTACCTGGTATTTGGAACGTGGCTTTGCTTCTAGCGTTTCCTCCTGCTGTCAAGCAGTACTCGTACCTACCTTCCCCCTGCCCATCAGCACACACTTCTCAGCAGTGTTGCAGCTTCATCTAAGCACATCTAAGTCCTGACTATTACTTGAATGGCAGCTTGCAAGGTGGTTGTTTGAAATGGGGCTGGTTTGATAGTTATGCATGCACCAGGAAGGAAACTGATGGAGAGTTGTTGATGGTGGAAGGTATCTGCCACATCTAATCTAGGTATAGATGGCCAACTGTGATTTTAAATTAAATCTAGATTTGTTTCCTTTTTAAGGTAACGTTTCCTGAAAATAAAGGTAAGCTTATTGCTATTCTTGATCACAGGCAGTTAGATTAATAGCTCTTCACGATGTGATGGAGCTCAAGCCCAGCAGAGAATAGATTTTTATTGTTTTCTGTAATGAGTGTATTGATTTCAGAGAGTGATATTGTTGATGAGGAAGAAATGATCAAAACTGAAATCTGTTTAACACCTGTTAGGTTTTACTGGTGTTGTCTTTTCAATTAATGAGATTCTGGTTTGGATCTCAGAATCAAATCAAGCCTTCTCAGTACAGCGTAGCTAAGGAGTATTTCTGTTGTAAAACTTGTGCATAAGTACTGTGGTTAAGAGAAAGGAGTCCCATGAAAATAGATCATAAAACTGTACTTCAATAAAAAATGAAGATGTCAGCCCTGCTGAGCAAATCCTGGTGGAATATCTTTGGAGTGGTCCTTGTTTGCATTTGTCATTATGCTTCTTGGTAGTCTTTATGGATGTCGTCATTGCTTTTGCTGAATGAAATTACTGTAAGTCTTGCTTCTAGTTTTTGCTAGACTTTTTTAACCTTGTTTAACCATTGCCATCTGCGTGGAGATGTTTGACCTGTGTTGGCCAGTGGCTAGCCTACAACATACATTTTGAACCTGCATTTGCTCTTACCACTTGCAGTACACTACAGAAAGGAACAGGAGAAATTTTGTGGGCTGAGTTATTCTATTAATAACCAGACATCACCTTGGCCTATGAAGTGAGCTGCAGGGGGCTGGAGGAGCATCCTTGGGAAGGCTGCTGAGTGCTTGCTGTGCACTCTTGTTCCCTGGGCATCTGTGTTGGTCCTGGGAGAGAAGAGGTTCTGGGTTGGGGGATCTTTGCTCTCACCTCTTATACAGAGAAACCACTCAACTCTGCTTAAGCTGAAGCTGTAGGCATAACTCTGCTCTGTTACTGTGTTTTAAAAGTGATGTTATGCGCTTGTTAAATAAGGCTGTGATGGCAGTGCAGGTGGAGAAGAGGGGTGGTTTGCTCATTATTGCTGCCTTTCTAGAGGAGAATGCGGGAATTAAATAAGAATCCACAATTGGACCTCTTTCTGATGCATCTTTAACCTACCGTAATCACCATGCTCCATTCTGACTAAAGTCTGTCACGTCGCTTCTCATGTCCTTCTCTGTGCATGCCATCTGTGGACAATTATCTTGCCTGCAACTGCTTCATCTGTTGGCATTTCCTTAAACAAGAAAGTCTGTGGAAAAGTGTTCATTTTGTTGCTGCCTCCTTTAAAAAAGGAATATCTAGCACATCTCTAACTGAAGCCAGACAGTTGTTGAACGGGATGAAAATTGTTTGATCTTGCTTATGTTACAACATTTGCTACCCTGAGCTGTTACGCTAAGAGCAACATTGGCTTTTGTTTCTACATGGCAGGCCTACACAGGCAGCTAGCATAGTGGATAAATAACATGCTAATTGCAACAGAGCTTGACCCTTCAGCAGAAGTGGAGCTGGCTGCCTTGTGTGTACTGCGAGGTAAGAGTTTCCATATAGGCAGTTACTGCAGAGGAGTTAATGAGCTGTGAATGCGCACCTACCTTGCTTGTAGTTCATTGCTTGTGTCACCACAACTCTATCAGTGTAGCATGCATCATAACTTTCTCAGCTCTCTGATCTTTGGGGTCACATCTGCGCCAGTATTCCACTTACATGACTATGATCGTACTTGTTTGCAAGAAACACAAATGTTTGGTGTGACTTAAAGCTAGTCTTAATAATTTTTGGTTTATATATGAGAAGTCCCTCTTAGCCCCTCTTTGTCAAACAAGCAAACCCTTTTGCCTGAACTTCAGTCATGTTGTAGGTTTAATTTTGTTTTGTTCACCTTCACCTTAGGATAATAAGTCTTACTGAAACCGAAAATAACTTTCCTAAAGACATTTAATGCAGATGTTTATCTGCTACTCCGGTTCAGACCTGGTGGCAAAAAGTGAAATTCTTGCTCCTACCAGTTCATACGATTCTGGTTCCTAGCTGTAGAGAGACATCCACAGCCATAATATATTATCTTTGTAAGGAGAAGAGGAGTACAATTTAATGCAATGTGTTTTCATCTAGAAACATCTAGGACTGTTGGGGTGTATGCGGTGTTCATCCACAATGATGTCTGGTTGCATGTGTGGAGGCTTTCAAATTATTGTCAGATCTATGTGGTATTTTGAAAGCCTACTTGTCCAGCTTTATAGACTGTGTTCATGTGTGTTGTTTCGCTGGGCGATTTGTATCTTTGGGGGCGTGGGGCTTTTGCATAGATTTTTGGTTTTTTTGCACGCAGGTTAGTAATGAGAAGATGCTTACGGGGCTAGGGAATAGCTTTCCCAGTGGAGCTGGTATGTTCTATTGAATCTTGTTCATGGGGTGTTCTTTAATTTCATCAGGCATAGCTAGCAGRTCTGGCTTGGCAAAATTAACTATTCCACCAAGGTTCTGAAGTCACTGATGTTTTTTTCCCTCTCTTAGCTAACCCCATTACACTTTCTGTAGTCTGATCGTGCGTTTGGCCAGGCAGCAGTACAAATCCGAACAGGCAAGTAGTTCAGCCACTGAAGAAGAGCAGGACCCAGAGTCATCTAGGATCAGGAAAGGCACAGAGTATTGAAACCAAGAATGCTTAGGAAAAGTTGAAGGGTTTAGAAGCAGGTCCTCTGTGAAAGGCTGACAAGGAGATAGAGCTTTTTGTGTCTGTGTCTTGAATTAAGCATATGACATTAACTTTCAAGGGACGATGAAAATGAGATGAAATTGAGAGGTCTTTCATTTTACAGTTGATGGGAGCTTTTTATTGAGTCTCTTGGAGGTGGGCCAAGGACGAACCATGAAATTCTTCAGCAGGGCAGGCTTAGCTATTTCTTCTCAAATGGTTCTCATGTGCAAGGCTTCTGCTGTGGAAGTTCACAAAGCTTCCCTGTTGGAAAAGAGCTAAGAGCATTGCTGTCTAATTAGCCAAAACACTTTAATCCTCCTGCTAGACTACCTGCAGATGCGCCTTCAAGCAAGGTACGTGTTGAACTTCAGCTAGGAGTAGGTGTTTGGGAAAACTAAGAAGATAAAGCAAGTATGATAGATTGTCCTAATATACAGAAACTGAGTCCCTTCCTGCCCTTCCCCTCCAGACCTTCCATTTGACTCTCACTTACTGTTTATGTTATGATGTGTTCTTACAGAATTACTAATTAATTTCTCCTGCTGACTTTACACCATTGTGACTGTAAGTACTTTAATGGGAGCTACTGCTGACTCACCTCTGCAACAGAGGAAAGATCCCCCCCTCAAGTATTCACTTTCTTTTTGGAGGGCATCACAACAACTGTTCAAATTTCAGTGGGAAGCTACAGTGCTACAATAGCTTCTACTTAATTTCCATAGGAGCTACTTTCTAATGCTAATTTCACGCTTGATAAATACAGTCCCTTGTTGCCTAGGCAACAAGTTAACAGCACAAATGTTCATTACTGCACTACTGGTTAATGAGTCTCTAGTGTTCTGAAAAAATTACAGCCAGAATTAAGTGGGTTTATTCACTTTAATCTTAAGTCACCCCCAACCTAAGTGACCAAACTGCAAAATGTTTCCAGTTAGAAGTGGTACCCGAGTGCAATAGTGACAGAGTAACCAGAAGAACTTGCAGAAGTGTTTGGTACAGCACTGCCATGGGAAATGCACGCATCCGTCCTGATGGTTCTTTTAAAGGTCTGCTGTTTTATGAGAATGACTTTGTTATGAACAGCAAAATATTTAAAAGTTTACAACTGAGATATCTAGAAATACACTTCTGGTCAACATTCATAATCTTTCTTAGTGTTGTCTAGCTTGGCCAAGCGAGCCTGACAGTCTCTAAGCAATTTCAGCATCAAATTTTTGTGTGCTGACAGAGCTTTGCATCCTGTCGTTCGCAAATTTGTTGTAAAACAAATGAGGGCATATTTGATTTGATGTCTTGAGGCAACAGTAATATTTTCCAATATGAACGTGTCAGGGGACCTCTTGCCAGCGGCTGGTTTTGCACCAAGTTCTCAGTTTCCTTTTTTTGTAGAAGGTCTCATTTGTAAAGATTTGTTCAACTTGATTCAGTTCACATGTAATTAAGGCAAGAATTCCTTGGTGCTCAGTTGGTTGAGGGGGGCTCTGCTTGTTGACCTTTTCTTTGGTGACTCAGCATGGAGAACTCAACACTTCCCTGCTGGGCAGAGACCATTGTTAACTTCTATTCCATTATTATTTTTCATTTAAAAGCTAATTTACTCTTTTGCCTTCAATCCTTGTCATACACATTATTCCAGCTGTTAAGTAATATGAAAGTTTGTCTTTGGCAGGCTGCACATGTCATCTTGCCTTGGGAAATCAAAAGGGAAGATTACATAACAGCTGACAGTAAATTTGGCTCCAGAATGTCATTAAACTAATGAACGTTGAGTTTTCTTTCCCAGTCACAATATTCTTGAGTTCAAAACTAAAAACTCTTTTTATGTGAAACCTAGAGTGCACGTAGGTGAATTGCAGAACTTCAGGAGCTTTCTGATCCTACACCATTAAACAGAACATACTCCTTGGTTTAAAAATTGGAAGTGCAATCCAGACATACAGAACTCAGTTGTCCCTAAGTGAATTTAGAATAATTTAATTTTTTAATTTTGTCTGTCTCTAAAGCTACTATTACAGTTCCCTAAATTTGACGTGGGCTGGTATTCRCCCTATGAAGGAATCCCACACTGCCTGTTTGAATGCAGAAAACATTGTCTGTCTTCATTTGTAAAAAGCTTTAAAAAAAAAAAAAAGGAACCTTTTTTGGATTTGATTTTTTAAAAACCAATTCTATTTTGTTATTGTTGAAGGCTAAAGAATTCTAGGACATAAAATACCTAAGAAGAAGAAAGGCCAAATGCCTCGTACAACCACTTATTTATTACATGCTTTTAAAAACTCAAAAAGGCCTTAGAATGAAATTCAGTTGCTTGTGTATGTGTTTTAGCTGAAACACAAAGCTTTGGCCTAGAATTGCTAAATTCACCTTTTTATCATTGCAGCTCCTTAAGGGCTTCTGTAAGATGAGAGAAGGGATCACTTTCATGTAGTTTAAAAGCATAGTTTTGTGTGAAGAAGCAGTTTACCACATCTCAGAACTCCCCCTTCCTTTGATATTTATTGTAAGAATATATTTGGTTGCACAGGGTGCTGGATTTGTGCTGTGGCTACAATAGCGTAGCTATGTTAAGTGTTTGCAGTGTTAGAGGCTATGTTGTAACTGCTGTAATATCAATACAAGTCAGAGTACATGTTTGTACAAAAAAAAAAAATTTCTCACAGTACTATATTGACTCTTCACATGTTTGAAAATCTGCAATGGGCAGGGGTTTGGGCTTTTGTCATGTGGGGTTTTTTAATTTTGTTTCGTTGTGTTTTTTAAAAAAATCTCTTCTTTAGAGAGGCCTTTATTGGGCTAATGAGAAAACAGGTTTCCAAATCAGAGGAGGATATAGTAGGATGCATGGGTGTGGACTGCTGTTCAGGATGCTGTTTACTGTAATGCACTTGATTACTCCTTAATAGAAGAAACTTGTTCAACTCATAAGTCATGTTGTAATTTTTGTTGCCGTCTGTTATGAGAAACATATGCATTTAGGGACATTTTCCCTTTTTGAATATATTGGATCAAAATTGTGATTCTGGTGCTTAAAATGAGCCTGTTCTGAAGCAAGCCACATGCATGATGTGAATAATGATGATGCTATGCAAGTAGTCCATTAAACTACCAGTTTGAGTAGCCTCTAGTGTAGGTGATTTGGATCTTCATGTCTGTGCATTTTAACAACCCTCATATGAACAGAGTAACTTTGAAGTGGGGCCCTTGTTACTTAGCTCAGGCTTCAGACTTTTCTTGCACAGCAGGGACGTCTATTTTGCAAAACTAATCAGGATCCCAGGGCAGGTGAGATAGATGCTTAAAACTCTGTTACATACTTACATGTGTACTGGCTAATGTAGCCCAGATATCAAGGGCAGATGATGGAAAGCACCGCATAAAAAAAGTGACATCAAGGATAGCCGGATTTGTTAAAAATAAGTGGACATTTTAATGGATTGGTTAGCGTGATAAGCCTGATGCAAAAGTGGAGCCTATATATGAGTCAGAACCATTCTAAGAAGCAGTGTATTCCTTTTTCAATTATAGCGTAATTTTCTTAAGAGCATGCCATTTTTTCTCTGAAAGGCTGTGGCAGACTCATCAGGGTTCCTGTGGCAGTACCTGCTTGTTGATCTAACGGTACCTTCAAATTTGAATTGAGTCTCTTTCAGCAGAACTTGTCCCCATTCCTCTTTCTCCATCAAGAAGCTGTTGTTTTGTGCAGGATCAAGGCAAGTGACTAATGTTCTCTCAAAATCTATTCAGAATCTGCTTAAAATTAAGAGCAAAATAAGCAGCACATGCTCCTTTTGGATAATTTGGTGCTTGCAATCTTGTGCTAGTGCTGCAAGTAGTACAGGCAGAGTGGGTCAACCTGGGAACTGGAATTACGAGTGAAATATATATGGTTCTATTTACTCAATATTTAAACCTGTTGGCAGATTTGATTTACTAGTTCTGCTTGCTTTGTATGCAAGGCCTACCCTGCTCAGTACTTAGAGGCAAAAAGTGTATTAACACTCATATAAAATACTTCAATCTGGACATAGTGTCCAAGGTGCTGACCAGGTGTACAAAATGTTTTGTTTAATGTTCAGGCCCGCTGCCTCAGGGAAAACTATTCCAAGTGTAGTAAAGCAAGATGGTAAGCTGTGATGAGGGAGGGGTGGAGAGTCAGCTGGCTAAGTGCTGGCACAAAGAAGGATGGGGCAAGATCTTCAGTTGCAGAGCCTTCTGAAGGAGCAGAATTCCTCCATGGTACCCACTTCACAAGGATGCCACCTTTTCCTAGGAAAGTTACTAAATTGCAGACGTGTTCTGGGGAATATCAGTAAGAGGTAAGACATACAAATTGCTCGGTGTTACCTCTTGACCATTGCTGTGAAGAGTGTGCTGGGCTAGGTGGACCTCTTTTGGTTTGACCTTGTGTGGCTGTTCTGTTGGGGAGCTCCTAGTGGAGTGCTGGGACTCAGGCCACAGTTCCCCGAATGATCAAAATTATAAGGCAAGGTGAGATGGTCCTGCCAGAGCCCCACCTTGTCCCTGCAGGATCCCACTTTGTCCATTCTCACCCTCCATGAGTAAGTTCAAGATACTAAACCCAGAGTAAGCTATTCACTTATTTAGCTTTCTGCAAATCAGGTCTCCTGAGCCAGGGGAGGGGCTAGAAAATAACCAGAAGGGGCAACTTAAGGACAGAGATGTCAGTGACTTAGTGTCAACAGTGTCTGATAAGCATGGGAAAGGCCAACGCTGTGCTGCTGCTTTGTGCAATAGCCCACAGCTCTTCTGTCAATGTGTACATTAGCCTTTTTGATGGACTTACTAGAATGATGTTGTAAGTAGCTTGTATCAAGTCTGAACCACTACCAGTCTCCCTGCAAGTTCCCAGCACAGTGTTATGTTAGCCTTTTTTTTTTTTTTCTTTAAACTCTGCTCCAGCCAGATGTCTTGCACATCTGCCTATACACTTCTTGGTGTGCCTTACTGGTGGGGGTTTCAAGACGCTGAGTTAGCATGTGTGCTGTCACACTTGCTTCACGAGAGGAAGCTGCCACAACTTCTAACCCTGAAGTTGAACTGCATACTGTCTCTCAGGGAACCTGTTATTGCTCTTTACACTGTGTTTTGGATGACGTGGGAGCACCCTGACATGACATGTCTCATGCTTACTGATGCCAGTTTCCTAACTGTATTCTTTGATCATTGATATCTCCTCCTCTTCCTCTCTCTTTCCTTTATCTACTGTCAAAAATAAAAACTGGCCTTCAGCCATTTTCAACTTGTTAATTAAGTGCAGCTGGCAGAAAACCTGGTGGTTTGGGCAGAGGTAGATTTGCAGTTGTTGCTGCAATCTGAATGGCCGTACCCTGCATCAGGAGCTCTTGGTTTGCATCTAACAGGCTCGGAGCACAAAGAGTTCAATCTCACTGATGAGTGAGATAAAACCCTCTGCTGGTGTTAAACTGTTCCTGTCGCTTGTTCATCGTGAACTTCCAGTGGCTCTAATTGTGTAACCTCTCTAGGAGAGCTGTGTTCTGTTGCAATTGGGACAGTTTTTCTTAAAAACAGTTGTTTTTTAAGATGGAAGTCTACATTTGTCTTTTGTCAGCAGGCAAGATTATATTATATCCTGTTCCTATTTAAAGACCAGTGAATCCTCAACTGATTCAAAGGGTTTTTCCCCTTTTAAGTAGCACTGTTCTGTCTCCAGAGCTTTACATGCCTGTTTCTAGGAAGGATGCCTGTTGCAACACATATTTCTAATACCTGCCTGATTTAAGAACATGTGCTCATCATTTTCATGTGGGGACGCAGACTGTTTCTTAAGCCTGGTTAGGTATGACTGTAATTAACTCTGCATTGAGCTTGGGGTAACTCTCTGGGTTTTTTTTTTTTACATGAGAAGAGGCTGAAATCACATTTCCCAACCTTATTGGAAAGGATTTCCAAAACCAGGATGAAGGGTCTGGCGGTAATGAGGAGGGGAGGATAGCAGTAGCCCAGGGGTTGCAGTGATTTATTTGGATCTGGTTGAATGGCCGAGTGTGAACTTGCAGTTCCCACCCACTCTGTAGCTGTCCCACTCTTGAAGCACAAGTGCTCTTCTGTACCTCTGGGACCAGCTCTTCTGCCACCTTTGGCACCACCACTGCTAGCACCAGGGTAATAAATCTGGGTGGCTGGATGAAGCTGGATCCAGTCAAAAACGCATCTTATGTGTTTGCCCTGCTGCGATGTTCCCAGGTCCTGGCATACAGAACAGCCATCCTGAGTCAAACCAGGAGCCCAGCTCAGGTCCTGTTTCTAGTAGCGGCAGAGAACAGAAGTCTTGAGAATAAAAGAGCAGGGTGTGTATATAGTAGTACATCCCCACTACACCTTCTCTACTTCCAGGCACCTGTGGCTGCAGACTTGCCTGAAGCAGAAGCAGCATCCTTGTATTTAGCAGCCTTTGGTTGACTTCTTTTCCTTGAATCCATCCAGTTTATTCTTTTAACTCCTTTATTTTTATCACCCACAGTATCCTGTGCCAAGAAATTCTTATCCATAGCTTCAGTGTACATGGCTACTTACCTCCTTGATTGTTTTGACCTTGCTATCAGTTCATATTCCTTATAATTTCTGCTGGAAAAGAGCATGAGCAATATTTTCTTTGCTACTTTTTCCATGTTGCTGGCTTTTGTAGACCTGCAGAAGCCAGCATGAATCTGGAAGTGCTTATTCATTCAAACTGCTTGTCCTGATGGTATGGTGCGAGCATATGATCAGTGAGAAACTGAAACAGCAAAACCGTGACTCACCAGCTGACCATAGGAGTTGGTTGCTTCTGTCAGGTTCTTGTTCCCTGTTCTTACCTGGTTGTTTGAATCTTTTTTTTTTTTTTTTTTTTTTTTTTTTTTTTTTTTGTTCTCACTGTATTAGGCTGTACTGTGAAGCTTGTTTGACAGTGCAGAACAACACTGTGTCCAGGACAGAATAAGGAACAGCGTATAGTGGAGGCCTGAAGCTGCAGAGGAAGTTTTAAATGGCAGACTGCACCCTGAAATAACCGTGCCAGAGGAATGGGGTGTCAATATATTTCTCTTCCTAAGGCATGCAGTAAAAGGTTTAAATGTCACCCATGAAGATTCAGGCTACATATTAGAGAAAAGTAATGATAGAGCAATGGAATAGGTTAATTAGAGAAGTTTTGGACAGCACTGGGAGGTGAGGACACTCAAGCGATAGGATCAGTAGGAAGATGGAAATGGTATCACATTTGCCTGATTAGATCATTTCTCTCTGCCAGGTAGAGGCAGATATTAAAGGAGTGGGTTTTCTTCGTGATAAGCTGGTCCATTCTATTTGTCAGTGAGGCGTATTTTCCCCCTGTGAGGAATCTCCCGTGAAAACTGTATCTCTCTATTCTCAGAGATACAATAAACAAGGTTTGTTAACACCTTAATAAACTCAGAAGGCAGGAAGGCTGTTCCATAGTTCAGTGAGTGAGAGCACAGTTTACCTGATGATGCTCTGGTTAGATGGGCTTACTGCTTTGCATCACAGATGATGTTTCTGTAACCATAATTACAACACGCTTTATTTTAAAAACACCAGAGAAATAGGGCTACTTTTAGAAAAGCATTTAGGAAGGCAGGATTTGGAGGTAATCTAAAAGTGACAGAGTTATCTTGGCTAAAGAGGTTCAGCCTGCAGCTTGTATAGTGCCTGCTTCTTTACACTTCTGTACTGGACAGCTAGATTCCCTTGTTAATCTGTGCTGTTACCACTGAATGTGGGAAAAATGTTATTTTAGAAATAATTCTAAGCTGTGCTTTAAACAAGTATTCAAATGTGAGTAGTTTCAGTATCTGAGGTAAACAGTACCCATCGTTGTACTGATTCAGTCCACCTGTAGTTACACAACCACCCTGGCTTGTCTGGCTGAACTCCTCCTCACCTCCTCCACTTACTAAATTAACATTTCTTTCCTGAAAAGAAGATAAGTACTATCTCCCTTTTTATTCATTTCCTTCCCCCTCCTTTTTTCCCATGCCTTTTAATATCAGTGTTAGTTAATGGTGTGCATTAATTTAAAAATTCTTCTCCCTGCTTAGTCATGATTTCTTCTCATTGTCTTCCTGGAGGAGTTCATTACTTGTCTTAAAACATGTAGACCATGGACATAAGACCATCGTTGAAGGGAGTATGACACAACCTATAACAAGGTTTAGCTATGTATTGTTTGACAGAAGATGGGATATTTTTACACCAGCAGTTACAGAGAGAGCTGAGTTGACTTTCTTTGGGCTAATCTTAAAAACCCAAAATACAGGAGAGCACAGTGCAGAGATTTTCGTGACTGCCTTGGGCCTGAAGCTAGCACATCCAATCTGCTTGTGCTAATCTGCTGCTGTACTTAGGCTAATGAGCTGCAGGGTCTTGCAGATCTGTTCTGGGTTGAGTTGTCTCGGTGCTGTAGCCTGTTTTCTGCTTTAGATGTGCTCTTTGCATGTGCCTGATGGATGCTTCCAGTCTGCATATAGGATCTGTGACTGGGAGTATGGTGTTGTAGGGCATGTCTCTTGGCTAGGGGCAGGTGGTGATGATGATTTCCCTTCACCTCTTTCCCCCAAGGTTTTGTGTCTCCATGTGGTTTTCTGATGAACTTCAAAGTGAGGGTTAAGTTCTGACAAGTTTAATAATTTATGGTTGTTTTCAGTCTCCAGAGGACCCTCCTCTACTTCCTGTCTTGAAGAGCTGGGAATAAACTTTCTGTGGGTGTTATCAGGTGTATTTGTCTCTTGCTTTGCCTGGCACCATTCTACATTCTTCAGGGTGATGGTTGGTAGCTTTGACACCAAAGCAAGCTCTCACTGACCATTTCTGCTGTGTATTTTTACCCAGGGTAGATTATAGTCAGGGCAACCCAAATGATGTCTCCTCTTTATATCTGGAAATACCGTTCTGGTGAAAGTTGACACTGACTGTTTTATCTAGGTTTTCTGAAGAAACAGTAGCCTATTCCTGTCCGTTCAGGATGTCTGCATACATTTTTTAATTTTTTTATGTTTTTAGAAATTATATTATGCTCTTTGTGCTTTTATTGCTCACCTTCTCTAGCATTGTCCCTGAATGATATGGGCTATCCCAGGGTACTTTGACCTCTGTTGAGCAACCTTTGCCTTCTCCATGGATTTTGAATGTGTTCTTTGTAGTAATTCTGCTGTTGGGATGTTATTTCATCCTCTGGCAGCTACTGCAACATTAAGTACGTAAACTTCTTTTAGTGTCAGAGGAACACGGGTGCTGGAAGCAGAAGGGAAAGGTCTCAGATGCATGTAAGGGAAAGATGATGCTTGGCCTCTACACAAGATAGGTTATGTTTCAGTGGGAAAACTTTCCTTGGACCAGATAAGTTCTGTTATCTCTTGAGCTATTCCTGAGGCAGCATTGGACCACAGTACCTTTGCAGGTGCATGTTGTTGTTCTCAGGCAACTGAGAGCTCCCCTGATTGGACGTGTGTACTTGTGCTGCTGCTGCTGGAATTACCTGGCATCTGAGAGCCATCCTGGAGGGATTGCTGAAGTCAAGAGTCCAAGCCACCTGTGAGGGCACCTTTGCCATATTTATTACAGCAGCATGGGTTGGTTATCGTAGGACAAGGTCTCATGCTGTAAAGGTACAGCACGCAGGGTAATGACCTACCTTGGCTCCCCAGGGTACAATCTCAGTGGTCTGGGGAGAGGGCAGCAATATTTGACACCATAGCTGTAAGGAGGCTTTTTGGAGCAATGGTCATCAAAATTAGGGATGGTGGAGGGCCAGAAAGATTGATCACGTGAGAAGAGAGAGCAGACAAGCAAAGATGAGGACACTGCTTTCAATTAAAGTAGAAGCAAAACTGTGAAGCTGTCTGAATTGCTGCTGCCTTCTGCCTCTCTCTGCTCAGCTGCCCTCTGGCTCTGCTTAGCTCCCCTCTGCAATCTCTCGTGGCTGGGGGGAGGGAAGGTGCCAGGACAGCCTGGTGTCTTGTATGGAGCCGTCAAGTGGTCTCACTTGTCCCATTCAGAGTCCGATGATAGCTGGAGTGAGATGCATAGCAAACCTCCTTCCCTCCTACACACCAGTGCAGGGATGCCCGTGCATATGGCCTGTCTGGGCTAAACGTGCAGCACAAGGGACACCTTTCAGTGTCAGCATGCGCCTCTGCTCTCCTCATTTTGCGTGCACGGTCATGTATATATTACCAAACTAGCCTCTGAATCTGAGGTGGCATCTAGCCTGGCCTCACTCTGCCTCAAATCTTGCATGCATGATGTTTTGGTGAGAATACCAGGCTTGAAAGGTGTCCGGAGCAGGCTGGCTTTAGTGACTAGCTTTGCAAAAAAATATAGATTGGACTATGACCAAGCTCCTCATTCTGGTCATTCCATTTCCAAGAGAAGTAGGTTAGAAGTAGGCTGGGATGAATGCGTGCCTTGTCCGGTTCCTTCCCTCCTCTGCGGAGAGGAACTCTGAGGGGGAGGACATGGGATTGCTGGAGTTTGTTAACTTTATGGGGGGAGGATCTGACCTCAGTGCTAGCTCATCTTGGGGAAAAAAAAAAATCTCTCTAGCAAATTTAGCGGCCCTCTGGAAGAAATTTGGATTTGCTTTGCTGTGTAGAACTGTGCTGGGGGTTGTGGCTCTGTCTCACTTCTGCCAAATAAGCTCAGGATAAGCAATGAACTCTTGAGCAGAAACCTGCCTGCAGGAGCTGCAGCAGCCCTTCTTGAGTTCTGCTGTTAATACTAGATTGCTTTTTGCAGCCTTTCCCTTCTGGGAGTCTTGTTCCCATCTCTTTCCTGCCTAACTCCTCCTATACCTTCCACATTTCCTTGCATTTTCTGTTCTCTAACCTTTCCCTTTAATGTACTAACCTTTCCCTTTAATATACTCCTGTTTGGTGTTTTCCAGTTGGCTGTCGCCTTGCTTCTGTCTCCTTAACTGGTCTCTTTCTACATCTTGCCTGTCTCCCTGTGCCTTTGTGCTATGCAGTAGTGGTAACAGTGTGACAGGCAGAAAAACACATGCTCTGAAGCTGTAACTGTGGTGATGAAAAAGCTGAAACCTCATGTACTTTTGTTTAGTAATCAATGACTTTGAAGTGTCCACAACTGACACTGTCTGCAAGTTTGTTGCCTGTTGTGTTTCTCCTAATACTTTTGCTGTTTCTTCTTCCTCCCACCACCTTTTCTTTCCCCTTATTATATAGAAATTGGAAAGTTTTGGGGATGAGGACTTTATCTTCTCTGTTCTGGACAGTAATTAGCACAATGGGCAGGTCTGGCAAGTCTCTTGGGTTGAGCACAGTGCTCTAATTCGGTCTACCTCATGTTCTCCTAACGTAACAGCTAGGTGGGTATCCCCTCCACGTTCCTGATCTGTGACGCCCCCTTCACCCCCTCCCTGCCCAATGCAGCTGTGATCCAGCAGGTGAGCAAGGCTGTGTGATGCTGCAGGGGAGAAGTCCTGCGGCATCTGTCATGTGGCCAACTGCATAGAAGCCTACCTGGAGGAGAAAAAAGCTGGAGATCTCAGAAGGATCACAGTCCCTAGTTAGGGGCTCCAGGCGTGTTCTACAGCACCAGAATTTGACAATAATGACTAGAAATACCTATAGTATATAATTTCTCCCGTAATTGCTTGTGATATCTGTAGCTCTTGATGAGTAGTACCATTTGACAGCAGCTGTTTTCCACGTAAAAGGCCTGGCGTTGTGTATTCAAGGAAGAAGCATCTCCTTGCAGGGAGCTCCATTCTGGTTTAGATTATCTGAACCACTCAGGATTTCAGTGTGCAAAATCGCAAAGGAGCTTGTGTCATCTGCAAGTGATCTTACTGGTGCTACAGGAGCACAGGACACCTCAGGAGGTGGGGAAAGCATGGCGAGAGCAGCCTTGGGAGGCTGCTCGCTCCTCTTCCCTGCTGCCTTGGTGACACTGCAGTTAACCATCGGGCATGCGCTGACACAGAACTAGTGGCCAAAAACTTGTTTCCCTTGCTCCTGTGTTCATTGGCTGTAAGTTGTGGCTGCAAACCACAGCCCCTGCTCCGGTTTGATCGGTGTGCAGCTTTCAGGGAGGGAGGGCTGAAAGAGGAATAAAAAGAGTGTTACAGGGGGAGAGGGGTGGAAAGAAATTCCTGTGCTTCCTGTTGCCTTAAGGTTTGTGGCTGGCTGGCCTGGACCTGCAAGCCACCGAATGCAGATGTTCCCAATCTGCCTAATCCCTTCTGGAGGAGAGCAAAAGAGGAGACAGCTTCTTTCCATGGTGAATGGCTGCCCATGGCTTGGGAGTGCTGCCATGTACCAGAGGGTGCAAACCCGAGTGGTGCCCATCCGGCTTGCCTGCCTGCTGCTTGTGGGAAGGGAGGCTGGTCTATGGGTGGCATTAGAGTCACTTTATTGAAAAGAAGAGTTGTGTGTTTGGGTTTTTTTTTTTTTTTTTTTAATGCCAATTGTCTGTTAGTTTCCAACTAATTGCTTTCTATAGTATTGTGGTGGTTAGCTGAGAAAGGTTGGAATTGACTCCCGACTCTCTCCTCTAAGCATCCTGGCCTGGAATTAGTTACGTGGTTTCCATGCTGCAGTTTCCAAATTGCAAAATAGGATTTATCCTCACTGTCAAGGGTCCTCCATTTTACTGAGTGCCATTTGGTTTTGTCATGCAAAAAACAAATCACTGTTCAGTCTGAATGAGATAAAGGAGATAAACAGCACAGGTAGCGACATAAGTCAGGTCTTGGACTAGCTGAAAAGGAGAGAAATTTTTGAATGTTACAGAGATGCAATTTGAAAAGTCATCTTAATAAATAAATAAATAGAAATCCCACTCACCGTTGACTTGGTGCATCTGACCAAACACTGCTGATCAGAGAGTGAAAATGCTGGGGATCTGAAGGACCTACTGAAGTCATGAGATCCAGGCTGGCTGCTCTGTGATCCTCTTGTGCTCAGGCATGTTGGGTGCCAAATCTGGACCCCTTGTCCTGTAGGGGAGACGTTGCACTCTCTGGAGTGACAAATTCCTGGTGCTGAGATTTTGCATGCAGGGAAAGATGGGCTGGAAGGGTAGGCCAGGGCTTGTGTGTTTTACTGACATTTTACCTTCACAATATGCGTTTGAATGAGAGTTTAAAAGTGTCTTGAAAAGGCATGGAGGGCCATCAATGGCAGCTGCGTGGCATGTGAAGTGGAGACCATTGTGCTCAAGGCTTGATCTGGTGAATATCTGAATGAAACTGCCATCGTCAACCTCCCTGGAATAAATAATTGATGTGAACAGCACCTTATACTTTAAGGTTAACAGTTTCCATTTCTCTGTGGTGTTGAGTAGCTGTCCTGTGTCAGTCTCTGTAACTGTACAACATGATATTGTGTCATATTTTGAATTCCTCCCTCATTAGGCTTGCTGTGTGCAAGACTGTACGTTTGAGTGGTCTGTGCCCTTCTCTGGATGTGGTGGGCTCTGTGGTTGCGCCCAGGGCTGGATTTGGCTGGCCTCTGGAGGAACAGCACAAGCATGTGCTTGCTCCCCGTTAAGGGAATAGGAGTGTGTGCTGCAGGAGGAGGTGCTGGTGCAGAGACCTGAACTTCAGTCCTGCAGTCCTCATGCTCTGTGAACCTTGTCCCTAATTATACCCTGAAAACCATAATGTGAAAAGGCTGTGTAATCCAGCCATTTTGTCCTGGTCTGTGCCTTATAGACTGAAGTTAAGGCACTGGTACATGGGAAACGTCCAGAAAATGGGAGGCAATCTCTGCAGCAGGGTTCTGATCCTGCCTTACATGGCTTTGGGGAAGATGTTTATACTTAATGTCTCTGGTTCCTTCTCTGAGCTTTCAGTAAGTGCAATATTGGAGGCACCTTTAACACTTAAGATAAACCCTCGACTTAAGGGAAAAAGCCTGCACGCTAATTGCATTTTCTGATATGTCTCAGCAGTAACTGTGTTAGAGGCCCTGCTTTCCCAGTCTTCAGAGCACAAAACAGCCCCAAACTGCCTCCTTCAGCCTCAGTGACTCATGCAGAGGCAAGAGCTCTGCTAGTTCCCGAAATTTCACTCTGTTGATGTCCTTAGAAAAGCCCTTAGGTCAGTGGTCACCCACTCAATCCACCAGCCAAATGAAAGTTGATTGCATTAAGAAAAGATTTTATTGTTGAAAGGTCAACAGCAGACCAAGTGGGTTTCTTGGAAATGTGTTTCATACCTGTTCTGTTAGTAGCCTGTCTTCGTAGCCTTCTCAGGACTCTGCAGTTCAGGCCAAAAAAGGAGCACAGTGTTCCAAGAAAATTAAGGAAATTGGGCAATGCAGAATGCTGGTATGTGCAACTGTCCCTCTGGAGATCTTGTTGATCACGTTAGAGAGGTAGGATTTTTTTTTAATCAGCTTTACTTCTCTGAAAATCTTCAGACTTTTTTTTTTTTTCCTGCCAGTCTAGTTGCAAAAATAGGAACAGCTATTTTGAGGGATCCTGCATGATTCTTCTGCTCCAGGTAGTCTGAGGCTCTCTTGATATTTTGAAAATACAGTGAATATTTATAATTGGAGAATTGAAGAAAATTCAGTACATGAAATGACCATGGAAATGAATCCATAGTCTGGTAACTAGTGGCTCATTAGAGAGGGAATAGAGAGCAGGCAATTGCCTACAGGAAATATGTGCTTGGATGGCATCCCAAAAAGATGCTAAACCTTTCCTGTTCAGGGAAGGGGTGGGGGCAGGGGGGTGATATATGTTGGCATAAATAGTTTAGTGAAGTAACTGGGAGGGATTTTGATAAGGGCTAGAGGAGCAGCCTGAAGGTGTTCTTGGTAGCTATTTTGGCTCATCATTTTTTGCTGGTTCACTGATCATGTAACCATTCACTCTTCTTCCCCATCTCACAAACAAGTTCTTATGTTTGTAAAATATTTCTACATCCCTGCATAGATGCCTTCCTACTGGTTCTTCACATTTTGGTAYACAGAATTATTTTGGATTGCTTGCTACTGTAGATGGTACCTTGTCACCTCTTTCTCCAGCGACTGCAGCAAATTTTCCTGAATGCTCCCCTGTTTCTCTCTTTTTACCCTCATCCTTCAAGGAATCTTTAAATGTTTGGGCCAAAAAAATTGCACAAGAACAAGTATCCGTGACTTGTTGCTGACAGCTTTTGTAATTTTCTTGTATGGACAGCTTTCCTTCTCAATAACAGCCTGTTCTGGTTAGTTTTGACAGGTCAGAGGCAAAAACTCACCATTCTTCTGGGCGGTCTCCTGGTAGGATGGGGCTGTTTGTTAGTAAACAGCCCAGCCGGGCCACTGAGCTGTGACACATGCTCTGCAGGCAGGATTCAATGGTGTTCATTTAACGGTGTTAAAGATCACTTTCCTTTACCAAGTATCTCATACCACTTCTGACTGTTGCGTCTTTCAGGAGGAGGATGAAGCCCATTCTGCTCTGAAGGGCTAATGCATTTGAGCTGTGAATAGTAAATTCTAGGGATTAGTGGATGGGTTTAATCCCACTACTCAACCCAATCACCTCTAATCTTATTACAGTGCTCAGCTGATTAAAATGAATGGTGATTCCAGTGGGGATACAGCTTTCCCTAACTGATTTGCAGGTCTTGATGGCCACAATTTTGTAAGCTGCCCTATGCTCCTGTGAGGTGCTGAGTGATTCACTCCTTTGCTCTGTACCTTACACAGTTGAACCTTTCAAGAACTTAGTGTGTGAGCATTGCTAATAATAGTATTTAATTGACTGGAACAGTGCTTGGATTTAACCTTCCTACTTTCCTGTAATAAAATCCTTGTTAGTCGGTGTATGTTCCCATGGTCTGTCTTGTATGTTTAAAATCCTTAAAAGGGGAAAGAGGAAGTGAGTGTGTTTGTCATGGGGGAGAAGCTCCCTGGCCTGCCTGAAGTCAATACATCTAGAAGATTAATATATTTAAATAGCAAAAGAAACACTGCCTGTGCTTACTCTCCTCTTCTATTACTAACGACCCTGAGGTATAACTGATCCGATTGGTGCCACGTCTGTTGGGAGAGGGTCCCAGTGCTAAATATTGCAGTGGAGGTGACAACTTGTTAGTGGTGTGACAATGTTCATTCATTAGCCAAGTACAAATATCCCTTGGATAGGCTGTAAGCTTGCAAGCACCTGTGTAAACTTAAGGCTTTTCTATTTTCTGGTACTTCTCCCACAAGCTTGCGAACACTGTTCAGTGAAGTTCTGTACTAAGATAAGTTGGTATTGGTGCATTGAATAGACAGAAAAACATGGGTCTGGAGAAGAGGAGACTTGCCCAGAACGATGATGAATCAGCTGTAAAGTGGGAACAGAGGTAGGATCCCCTGACTCCCGCCCTTCGTTCTAATTGCCGGACCATCCCCTCTTCATTTTTTATAACAATTGCACGTATGAACCCAGCTTTGAGTCACTGTAAATCCTGTAGAGCTCATCTGTTTGGGAATTTTAACTATGACTGATATCCACCCCCCACTTCATTTCCAAAAAAGCTCATGGAATTACACATTCCAGTCTTTGTAGCCAGAGCCGTGCTTCCTGCAGGCTGCCTGGCTGCTGGGAACACGGCTCCGTGTGCTGCCCACCCCTCCAGGAGAGGGGAAGGGCTCTTCCCTGAGTCAGAGCTTCTCTGGGGTTGTGGAAAAGTTCAATTCTGTGATTTGTAGTGACCATCCCTCTTGATGCAGGAAAAAAATTGTACTTTTCAACAAAAAGACCCTGAAAATCTCCCAAGGGTCGGTACCATATCTCAGTATTGGGTATTGCCCCATTGCCATCATATTCATGGACTGCTCTGCCACCTTTTGGCCCYACCAAGACTCTTCATTTCGGTCTTAAGAGTAGAGGCTAACAGAACAGGCATTAAACACACTTTCAAGATGGGCAAGGCTAAAATTGAACCTTTTCTGTCCTTCCTTTTCACCCAGAGGAACCCAGCCTTCTCTGAGCGGTCAGACAAGTAAATGTCTGCCCCGTTTCCTGAAACCTCTGCTAAAGAGAGACTGAGGGTGTTGAATGCTATCTTCTCATCTCTCACTCAGAGTCATATGTTTTCAGAGTGTTGTAAACCACTACCACCTTCTTCACATCACCTTTGCCCATTACCTCTGTTCTCTTTTGGAAGTGGGCTGTGGATGTCTGTACGTCAGTCTGCGGGTAGCYGTGCTTAATATCCCCTCTGCAGCAGAATTGAATGAGGCGTGTTTTGGGGTTTTTTTGTTTTGTTTTTGTTTTTGTTTTTTTTTAACCTTTAACTTGTCTCAATCCAGATGGATGCTGAATCATATCAGTCACTGTGTGTGCCCAGCAGTTGTATCCATCTGTGTGTGTGCATGCACACATGTGGTACATGATCTTGCATGTACACTAAATATGTTTACATGAAGGGTTAAGGTTTCTTTAGTAAATTAAAAATGAATTCAGTGCAAGAGTTATTGCTGTGTTCCACCTTGCATAGCCTAAACCACCCAGGCCTTGAGGAGTAAGTAGTTTTCTTCGGGCTGATAAAGAAGAATCAGTCTTCCAGTGAGATAACTAACTCGTGCTGTGCTCTGTGCGGTGATAGCGTTATGGAGAAGCTTCTGGTGAAGTACGCTTTAGGGCACTGCAATCAAAATTATGATAGGCAGGTGTAAAAGTGGCCCCTCCCATACAACTAGGATGTTGTGTTTGAAGTTGGATTTCTCAATTCCAAGGAGATACCTGTTGCAAGCCTTAGAGGAGCATCCTGGACAACTTTACTATTTCCCTTGTACCTTAGAAGATTACATTAATGAAAGGATTTGGAGCCAGAACTGAACTTTTTGTCAACTGCTAATTGCTGGGCACTTTGGAGTGGTGATCACAGTGAGCTGTGGCCCACTGGTGTTTCACCATTGTTTCTCCCAGAGGCTGACGTAAAATTAAGCAAGGGAGTGAGAATGAGGGCAGCGTACTTGGGAGAGAAGGGGGAATTATGCAAAAACCTGGCAGATTTTCTGGAGTAGAGGGATCAAACTAAGGAGCTTTACCAACATGCAGCAGCATCAGGGTTGCTGACCTATGCCAAGATATATGCCAAGTCTGTGGCTGGCTGCCTGCCTGTGGTATTGTTCCGATGGATTTTTCTATATAAAGCACTTTTTCATTAAAGAATGTTTGTATTGCGTTCAGAGCAGGCTGCGTAAATATCTATTATTAAAAAAGAAATTGAAACTCAAATCTTTCATGTTGTACTTAAGTAGGATTTTTGGTTGTGGTCCAGCATATTCAAATAGTGGTAGCTGTCTTAATGAGACCTACGCTCATTAAATAGTCCACGTATCCTGCTGAAGTTTTAAAGTCATCCACTGAATTTGTAGAGGTCACTGGCTGAGTGCTCGGAAACAGAATTTGTTTGAAGTGGTAAAGCAGCTTTTGATGACCGTAACATCATAGGTGGGTACATAAAGGAATATAGAGAGGCTATTTCAATTTCTGAATTTTAATGACCAAATGAAATCAAGTTGGGAATTAAAAAAGCAGGGTAAAAAAAAGTAAAATAAGCCCATCCATGAATAAAAGAGCAGGAGTGAGATGATGACATCTGCTAGTTCCAAGAGCTGATTATCATATACTTCAGACAAGTTCACTTCCTTCCCTGCAGACAAAACCTCCTCTTTGACAGAACAGTTTTAAAATGCAAATCATGTCCAGGTGAACTTAAACATTTAAAAAATATTTATCTGATACATTTTATCTAAAACATGAGTTATTAAAATAACCTTAAAAGCTGTCATCTTTTGCATGTAAATTTCAGTCTACTTTCTCTCTAGGTTGATACAAATTGTATGGATGTTTAAAAAAACCAAACGCCTAACACCATTTCATAACACAAGAAGAAATCAGGAGAGGTAAAGTGTGGTTATCTTGTTCCCTTAACAGATGTGGTTTGTGTTATCACTGAACTGGCATGCTCCAGTGGCAGTGTCGGGACAGGAACTGGCCCAGGAGACAGGGATGGGGGAGGGCTGCTTCGCCTGGCTGTCCCTGCTCCTAAATGTGAAACCACAGCCAGAGGGTTTGCCAGTAGTTTTAAAGATCAAGGGGTTTTTTTATGCCACCCAGGCTGGAAGCAAATACTATGCATCTATGACAGAGAACCTAGTTTTCTATTGAAAAAGTTATATCTGTGTTTCTTTAGCTCAAGGAAGATGAAGTTTCAATTCCTGGRGTACTTAATAGGAATTTTAATTCTAAGTTACATACCTTTATTTCCCCATCTGCAGTCCAACCTGATTATAGTGGCTGATGCCTTGTGAACTGCTGAAGCCAGAAACCCCTGCTTTATAGTCTCTGAAAGCAGCTCTGAAATCCCAGCTTTCAAATAGTATGAAGCATTAATCTCAAATTGTAACAATTCACAAGGGGTCTGCTAAAATCCTGATCTGCTTGAACTGTGGAGCAGAAGGGGAAAAAGATGCTTTGTAACATGTCCTTATTTTAAGGTCTGATGTCTTTTTGTCATGACCTGAAGCACTTTAAATGATCCTGAAGAGCACTGCTACTTTTCTAAGTGTTTGTCCTACGTCTCTGAGGAGACCTCTCTAGACAACCTGTTCTGTTAACTTGTTGCTCTTCGCTGTTGGAAGAGCTCCTGTGGGAGGGTACGCATGGAAACCGTGGTTTTAGGCTGTGTTGTGCCTGCTTGCTGTGTGTTTTGGTTTTCAGCAAACTAGAGGAACATAGGGTAGTGATTGTAAAGCATGCGATTATTACGTGTGGGACTTGAAGGAATATTTTTGCTCTGTTAATGCACATTTACACCTTGCAGAGAGAGCTTCTAGCTTTCCTGGTTGTAAACATCCACATTTGACACTGAGGATATAATACCTAGAAGACCCCAAACCAAAAAGCCATGCTAATACTCTCAYGGATCCCTTTCATCTGTTTCATCTCCTTCAGGGTCTTGGCTTGCAAATTTGGGGTGCTTGGGGTTAGAATAATGTGTTGTAACTGAAGCCCATAGTATTGTGGTTATTCCACAGGAGTTGACGTATAAGTAGAGCCCTGCTTCTCCTCACTAGGCATTGAATAAATGATGCTGCTCGGTAGGAGGCCCGTAAGGGCTGCAGCTTTGCTCTCATATGTGTTGTTCCTGACTTGCCTGTAAGAAACCTGTAAGCTCTTGTCTTTGCTCTTTATCTGCTGCCTCTCCATTCAAAACTGTTTTGTCCACAAAAAGAAATTAATTGCCCAGAGGCAAAAGCACAAGTGCTCTTATATTCTTTTCTTTCCTGGTGAGACCCAAAGCAACATGTCTGCAGGCTCAAGTCCTTTTCCTATTCCTTTTTCTGCATGCTGTCAGACCCATACTGCTCTGCTTTGTAATGGAGTAGGAATGTGTAGGGGTCAGTCACTGTGTCCCAGCTGAGGAGCAGGGGACTTCCAGCTCTGGGAACATAGCTTCCTTAGCCGCTGTAGCACGGTCCCTTGTAATCAGCTCGTTAAACTCAGTGAGAGCAAGTACGTGGTGGGATTTTGACATGTAAGACTAATGCAACAACATGACAAATAAGTACCCATTCCTGTGGTCAGTCATGTATATTTGATTAGGCAWAGGATATTCTGTTAGCAGGAAAAAATTGGGTTTTGGAATTGTGATATTGCAAAAGAGCTTTGAAACAATGTCAGGACTTCCTCCCCATTCTGACTTAGATGAAATTGTTTTACTGATCCCACACTGGAATTTTTTTTACTGAAATGGCTACATCAAAAACACTGTCTGGGTTTGGGAGGAATGCTTATATTGCTTCAAACATATACGTGTACAGTGAGTCAGTACAACTTCTGTGCAAAAATTGTCCCATGTTTATATCTTATTTTTAGTGAAACAAAGGCTGATAAATGAGACTTGGGAACACCTTCCATGATTGAAGACGGCACAGAAAACTGTGCTGATAAGACTGCTTACTGCTGAAAGCCTGCCTTGTAGCACTGCATTAATGTCTCATTGATATGCCTGTTTAGGTGTTTTTGGAAATGCTGCAGAACTAATAACTCGGATGTAATTCAGTGATGAAAACCCCTTTTTCAGTTTCACRGAAAAATCTGCATCTCCAAACCCCAGCCGTTCTGTTTAAATCATGTATTTATCTGGAATAAGTTGGAAGGGAAGTGGAAGGCAACTGCTTGCATAGGTTCCCAAAAAAATCTTTAATATTCCCCAGATGTATGAAAATGACAGATCCCATCAATGGAATGAAAACACTAGCCAATAAAATAGGATTAAAGTTAATTTAAAACAGGATCCTGCAATTACGAAATTCCTGCAAAGTTGCATGAACTTGTCATCGTAACATCTTCAGGCTACAAGCATGGTTTGACAGCCCTGCTGGGACAGAATTTGAAGTTGTTAAGCTTCACTAAAACACTTGTTTTTTCTGACAGCTCAACAAATTACATCTATAAAAGGCAGCGTGTGAAGATAAATGTTCTGGACCATCCGTGCCTGTTCTTGTTCTGCTTGGCACCATTTTGTTGACCACCTGTTATATGAGCCCTGTTTGAAACTCCTTCCCCTCTAGGGATGGAAGGAGATGGAGGGCAGTGCTTTTGTATTTCAAGGTGCCGTTTTGGATCCAAGGAGACAAACTATTCAGTGAGCAAAGCCGCCTGTCAGTTGGGAAGGACTGTTAGGCTATTGTCCAGTTTCTTTCTCTAGATGGAGTTGAAAGAATATCAAAGGGAAAGAGAAAAATCAGGAGACCCAAACATCCTTCAACAAATCTATTTTCATAAACCTACTGCAGCTGGAATTAGAATGTACTCACCCGTAAATCCTTTTAGCAGACATAGTGCCATTAATTTATTCCTCCTCTCGATATTATTAAAAGAATTATTACAAAGAAGTAAAAAGTCCAAGGTTAGTAATGATAAATTCTTCATTTAAAAAAAGACAAGAAACCTCAGTGATGTAAAAACCTTTCAGAGCTGCATTAGAGCCCCCAGTGTTAAAATGAAGGTCTTAATGCAGCTTTAGCAGAGCAGAAAGCATTCTATAAAAGTGCTTTTGAGTAAGAAGATCAATGCCATATGCATTATTGGACTTTATGAGCTGCTTGAATCTTTAAGGCGTTCTGGAAGGGAAAAGCATAATGCAAGGTTAGTTAAAATTATTTCAGAAAGTGCTGCCTTGCTGAAATGTGTTCATTATGTTCCTCAGCTGCCCTTTAAAACACTTGGTGCTTTACATTCTGAGGTATGCAATGGCTTGCATGGGTTTCTTTTTATGGGGTGCAGGGAAGGTGCGCTGAAAGTTAGAACATGATTTATAATAGGTTCAAGCAAGTACATTTTGAATGTCCGTACAAGGATATATCCTGTAATGGTGCCATCAGCTTTTGGCACAGGAGGTCAGGGCTTGAGGCTGATGTGTGTAGTCAACATGCAAATAACTGCAGTGAGAACGGACTGGAGAGAAAGCAATTATAACCCCACTGAGCTCCCTCTGTCTAGACTCTTTTGGGAAATAAAGTTGCTGTTTTCAGTCTACTCCACCTACTGTTGGGGTAATCGACCATGACCCAAGTCTCATGCTTGGACTCTAGAGATTCTACCATCTGTTGTCGAGACACCTCTCTTGATGGCAAGAGTGACACAAGAAGCCTGCCCCAGTAGCCTATATTTCTGTCTGCTCGGTTGTGCCAATATCACTGCCTGTAGGGCTGTACTGCGAACTGAGTCAGGGAATGGAACTGGATTAAAAAAAATCTCCCTCTCTAATGGTTATTTTTAAGTGCAATCGGTTCCCCGTGTCGCCCCACAGCCCTCTGTACCGGTACAGTGATGGGGGCCATGCAAAGGCAGGAGCCTGTGGCAAGGGGCTGGGAGGGTGGAAACTATGGAGGAACATCTCTGCTACTGTCATCTCAGCCTCTTGCCAGGAAAGCTAATGTGCAGGGCACTTGTGTCTCATTAAATGACATAGCCTCTATTGACACCTGTCACTGCACAATCCTTCAGTTTTGAATTTTGAAGAGTAAATCCTTGCTGTGAGAGCTAAAGGATGAGGGCTGTTGGGTCAAAGATGGGAGCAAACTCTTAACATCTTCAGAAATGATGCAGCCCTGTTGGAGGCAATGAAGCTGTCAGTGTGTGTCACACTGGGTCTTCAGTACTGGGCCATGTCACTCTTGGACATCTTGGAAGAGCTGGGTTGGTGCATCAGGTAGTGGTGGTTCATGCACATATGCTGTTCGCTGGTCCAGGCTCCTGGAAGTGATGATTTCTTCCCCATATAGATCCTTTTCCTTAGGTAAGTTTCTCAAAGGGGAAACTGTAGTGTAAGAGTTACCCCAGAGGTGGTTGTGAGAGTGGCTGCGACATGCTGAGGAAGGTCAGGGCAGCAAAGACAGGGCACACAGGAGTAACAGCAGATTTGTTACCCAGTGGTTACTAGATGGGGTGGGGAAGATGCTATGCTGGCGTGTGATTCTGAAAACTGCAAAACCCCCAGCAGATAAGAAACTAAGGACTGCACTAGCTAGARCCATTGATGGATGGCGTGTGTTAGGGAGGCTTCACAGAGCTTTTGTGAAGGGAAGTCATGTCTTACAAACAACAAATTGTTAGTAGTAAGCGGCAGTGGGATAAAAGTGATTCCTTATATGGCTATGTAACTAGTTAAAGAATCAGAGGTAAAGATGAAACGATCCATTTTCTCAATGAAGAGGAGTTATTAGTGAAGTTTCCTGTTTGCCCGAGCTGAGAATATTCCTCTAATCAAGGACAGTAAAAACCAGGATCTGACGGAGGTGCAGAGAGACTTTGTGAAAGTGAGTGATAAACTGTCAGGTTAAATTCACTGAGGAAAGATCTAGAGTAACCTGGTGATGGGCTCTGAGCTAGCTATCGCCATGCAGGAATGTGATGTGGGGATAATAGTACACTCCAGTGTGTGCCATTCCCATTTCACCCGGCCACAGTAGAGCAGTCAGAAACCAAATGAATGTGGGATTTAAGTGCAGTGATGTATTGGAGCTGAGAGAGTTAACTCTGAAGTTACTAGAAAGGTAGGTACGGTCTGTGGTGAGAGGGAATTAGGGTTGCAACACAGTACGTACTTAGAGAAATTTTGGAAGCAGCCCAGTTTCCGAGGAGAGTTTAGGCTTAATCTGRGGTGGTGCTGCTGTTCAGCAAATCCCAATGCCAACTGCAACTGGGTGTAGGGGGGCACATACTTAAGACTGTGGTCAGTGAATAGACACTGACAAGCACGTAGGGAAAGCATACCCTTCCTATTGAATAAACTGGTCTGCAAGTTTGGTATCTTGCCAAGAGTTTATTCAAGAAACAAGCTTTCTCCAGTTTTCCACTCAATTGTTAATTGCATCGAGGTCGTCCCCTACTCACTCAGTGCCAAAAGAACGTGCTTTCCATTAAAGAGCCACAATTTTTTTGGCATAAACTGAAATAACTTAGATTTAGGATTTGAAAGTTCCTGAGAAGCAACTTTCAGGATCTGGTGGGGGAATCTAGAGTGCTGCCCAGCTCCATCACTCCAGGGATCTATTATTCATCTGCGACTCTCAGATAGCTGTAGCTGGTGATCCTGCCTGCCTCCGCTGGATTACCAGTGTGACCGTGGGGTTGGAGACATGATCTCCTCTGAAGGAACTTGAAAGCTTGCCTTGTTTAGTCTAGCTGAACAAAGGGTGAGAGTCGATACATTTGTTCTCTGTAATGAATAAGCAGGTTAAACCTCAGAAAAGAGAAGAGCCACATAAGGTAAAGGACAATACTAGAGCAAGAACGAGCTGGTATAAAGTGGCTATAGATGTATTTCTACTGGAAGTGGGGGGAAGGTTCCTTCAACATTACAGCAGTCAGGTCTGGAATGGCGTGCCAGTCAGTCACAGGAACAAGAATGCAGCAAGATGGTACTTGATGGTGCTTATAAAAGGGATTATAAAACAATTTGTCTGTAGCAAATGCCACACAATAGCCTTCCCAGTCCCACTACTGTGTGAGAATGTAAGATATAAGTTGTAAATAAATCAGTCTTTAGAGCAATGTTATCACCTTAGAAAATGAGGAGTAGGAAATTAATTCTTTTTACTTAAGGGGTGAGCTGTGTATCCAGTTAAACCTCCCAGACAAACACAAACTCATTAGAGCTATGCTTGGCTGCTTATTCATTTATGACATTTGTGATTAAACGCTCAGGAAGACAAGGCTCATTTAGTATTCCCTGGTGGGCATTTGGTTCAGGCATTACGATTTTGATTGAAAAGCAGCTGTTGACCAACATTGAATTTAGCTATATTGGAAAAGGAAGAGCTGATCGCAAGCAGTGGATAACAGAAGACTGAAGGAAGAGGGTAAGGTCCTACCACTCCTACCAAGGAGGAGCTGGGAAATACTCTCACTCCTCCCTTGTTACCTGCTCATAAGTTCCTAGGTAAGAGCAAGCTCGCATTTTTAGCTGAGGCTCAGGGTCCTGCCTAGGTGAATAGCCTGTCACCTGTAATTACCACTTAAAACCCTTCCGAGATGGATGCAAGAGCCTAGTAAAAGGTAGAGGTGCAATTACCTGCCCCTTTCGCTATGCTGATCACAATAATAGGTGATAAATAGAACTCTGAAGTATTGGGTTCTTGAATTATTGTTTGCATTACCACTGTCTAACATTTTTGGATATTCTGCTTGGGCAGATGAGCGTCCATCCTGCTTTTTGACTCTTGATAAAGCTTTGTTAGAGAGCCGTGTGGCAGTGGGTTTCATGATATAATTGTTCATTGTCTGAAAAAATTTTGCTTTTTTGTTTTCATAGGCTTTGAATTTACCTGATTTCTTTCTTTATCAGAGCATTTAGTCTGATTTCCTGGAGAAAGGCACTCTGCAGTTCTCATCCCCTTCTCTCTCATCCTTTATCACCTTCTGTCCAATAACTTTTCAAACTCTTTGTTTTATCAAATTTGGTAGATGAAAAAAGGTCTCCAAAATGTAAAATTCCTACAAGTTCTGGGAAGCTTGAGGTGAGGAAGGTGGTGGGGTGGAAAAAACCCCAAACCTCATGTTCCCCTGGAGTGAAGGTGGCACCATCAACTTTATCATGCATCTGTTCACTTTGTTCTGCTCATCTTACTGGCTGTCAGATCAGTGCCCACATTTCTGAGACAGCCATGGCACATGCTGTTCCTTGCCCAACTTTGGAGGATTTATGAAGAACCTGAAGATACTGATTGGGAATATAGTCTGGAAAGTACTTGCAGAGTGTGAAATAGAAAATACCAGATGCAAGCAGTGAGGGAAGGGGGTGTGTGGAAACATGCCTGTCTTTCCACAGAGTTTTGTTTCATTAGGTCTAGTAACTCTGGAACGGCTTGTATTATGAGAGGGAAGTAGTAGTATCTATGTAGTGCTCTGAAAAAGGGCTAAATTCCCTTTTGGCTAGTAAGGTGTATTCCTTTGTATAAAAAGGATATATAATTAAGATCAATACAATGCTTTAGGGGTTTGTTTTGTGTTCATTTGGTTTGGCTTGGTTTTTTGTTTTTTTGGTTTTTTGTTTTTTGTTTTGTTTTGTTTTTGTTTTTTTCATAGAATCGTAGAATGGTTTGGGTTGGAAGGGACCTCTGGAGATCACCTAGTCCAACCCCCCTGCAATAAGCAGGGACATCTTCAATTAGATCAAGTTGCTCAGAGCCCCGTCCAATCTGATCTTGAATCTTTCCAGGGATGGGGCATCTATAACCTCTCTGGGCAACCTGTTCCAGTGTTTCACCACCCTCAGCGTAAAAAAATTTCTTCCTTATATCTAGTCTGACTCTACCCTCTTTTAGTTTAAAACCATTGCCCCTTTTTGTTTGGGTTGTGTGTGGTTTTGTTTTGTTTTGTTTTTTGTTTGGTTGTTTGGTTTTTGTTTGTTTGTTTTTACAGTGGTGTGAATTAGATTACTCTGTAGGCATAAAACCACATCATATCCCAGTTCTTTTGATCCGTAAGAACTGGGATGAAATTTGTGCAAACTGAAGGTGATAAGACAGAACGGGGCAGGGTAGCCAGGTGCTGCAAAATGTTCTATTACAATGCCTTTTGGGAATTTAATTTGAATGGATTTTTGTATTTCATAACTAAGTGCAGTATTGCTTAATTAAGTGCAGTGGCTATGTGGCCACTGACCTGTGTTGCTAAAGCCTCTTGAAAGCAGTGATAGGCTGTGATGTTACTACCAGGATACCCGTAGATGTAAATCTAGTTTTATACCACACTAGGTCATGATGTCTTTAGATTTTTAAAACTGAGCAGGGTTATTTCTGATCAAGAGTAATCTCAGAGCTGTGGAGGTAGAGTGGGCATTCTTCCCCTCATTTTACTCTGAGTACAGGATCAGAAGTTTAGCCAGGGCTGATATTGCAGACACAATGCTGATAGAGGTCTTCTTTCCTGGTGATTGAAACTGAAGTCCTGATTGTAATTTTTAGGCATTTCTGTTAATCCTAACCACATACTAATCTCATTTTTGTCCTCATTGTCTTCTGTAGTTTCAGTAGATAACATTCTTATTTCCACTTCATAATAACCTGTTGCACAGCCTAGACAGGCACTGTTCAGGAAACTGTTGCTTTTTATGCAGATACTGAGAGCAATACTAACAGCCAGGAGTATGTAAGTGCCTGTGATGCTCTGATATTCAACTAGGTAGAGATATCTCTAAGGGTCCCTCTAGTACTTTCTGAAATTCATTTTCCTTTAAAGGTCTCGAAGTCAACACTTAAAAACCTTGGCCATAATTATTCCGTTTGGAAAGTTGCAGAAATTCTGAATGTGCATCTAAGGACAAAGTTTCACCCTTCACTAATGAGAATAGTGAATCAAAAGCAAAAAGATTTCAGTAGTTATGGGATGCTATGATGAAATGCTCATCACATAAATCTGTGCAGCTGAGAGGCAATGAAATTAAGAAGCAGCTGGTGAAATGCACCATAGATTGAATTTGCTGCTAATAATTATGAGCCTGTTTGAGCCAAGCGCTTTTCCCCTTCACGCATGCCTTGGGAAGTGCCAAACCAATGAATTATTCTTCTTACCAAGAGCAAAGGGTAACTTCTACTACTGTATTTTCTATTCAGTGTGTTTTTATTGGATGTAAAACAGTCGCAGAGAAAGTAATAGAAATACCACACATGACTGAGGAAAAAGAATCTGCAGATTTTATTGCATTCATCCAATTACTGACATCGCAGCCCTGATTGTAAATCTTTGGACACACACTGGCTTCTTGTGAGGTTTCTCAGTTGCCTCCATAGGAATTGCCAGACAAGGTCATACCCGAGGTCTGTCCAACCCAGCGTCCCATCTTCAACAGTGGTAGGGACCAAATGCTCCAGGGAAACACGGAGCAAGGATTTGTATGTATTAGGACCCATCTTCCCACTACATCACGTCCTGGTCTACAGTAGAGAAGGTTGGGTGTACAAAGCCTTGTGCTCTCTCACTGTCTGATGCTGCTGTCCTTACTCAGAAAGCCTCCTGGATGAGAAAGCAGGAACCTTGCTGGTCACTTAGCTCCTCTTTGGTGGCTCAGCATGAACCTAAGTTGTTTTAAGCTTGTTTTTTCCTGAAGGGGTATTTTGGATAGTGGTACAGTGCCATCTGTAGGGAAGTAGTTAAAGAAGCACAGAAAGGCATAAACTGGAGTGACTGTGTAGGTATACGGATGGTAAAGGGTATGTCCCGCTGCTTCCCACTCAGCCATTGTATTACATCCACACTTGGATTTTAGTGRGAATAAACCATACTTGTATCCTCAAGCAGCGCTCGTTAGGCTCAGTGCTGCTCGTTGGCCCCAGGATACCCGGTACGTGAAAGTCCAACAGCCAACCTGAACTAAAACAAAAAGTGGTCAGGAGCTGAAGAGTTGATAGATGAGGCTGAAAGTCCTAAGTACTTATAGTTTCACTAACAAATTATTTGTGTAGATGATTTAAGTGAAATGCTGGTGTAGCAAAGATTTAACTTCTCTGCCTGGGTTCTGGTGTGAACTTAGCAAAAGCATGTAAGTCCTCTGGGAAACCCCATGTATGTGCTAGGCACAGACTGGCAGACAGGGTTATGTACTTAATGTTGTCCCCCAAGTGGCCATGCAGCGCTGGTGGTATTGACTGTGGCATCGCTCCTATAGCTGAGCCTGAACACAGCCCATGCGTTTCTTTGATTCACCTTGCAGGTCCATGCTGAGTGGGCATCTGAGGGCTGTTTATAAGTATTTGAGGGGTATAATAACCCAGGGAAGAAAGTTTCCACCTGGTGCTGCTGGGACAAATATAGAAGATGCTAAATAAAGAGGAATGTAAGCTGAGATCGTCTGCAACACAGGAAATAAAAATTGCTCTGCAACCACGGGTGACATATGGAGTTTTTCTTTTGAGAATATCAACCATCTAAAGAACTTCTCTTCCCCTTTCCCCTCAAATATATATATAGGTATGTAGGAAGGTTAAGACAGTACTTCCTGGACAACATGCCTGATTTTTTCATTTGCCCAGATGCCAGCTTTCTGTCTTTTCCAGTTTATTGTCTTTGCATATGAGGTTCTGAAAACACATGTCAAATATTACCCGTATCTCACAGATCTGTTACTGGCAAGAAGTATACAGCTTTTCAGGCAAGCCCTCCAAACTCCTCATCACAGCATGTGAAGTGTTGATATAGAGACACGCTAGCTTTAAGTCTAATGCCATTTARAGAGTTCTGTTGGTGCCAGTGTGCTAAGCGGTGCGTTAAATGCCCTCGTCACTTTGAGAGGTAGGACTCTTAACAAGGCCTGGGAAATGACTGTTTCATTTGTAGTCTTTGTCTTACAGGGGATTTGTCATCTTAATTTGTGTACAGTGCGTAACTAAAGAAGGCTGCAGGGTAGCCTCTGTGGTCTACAGTTAGAACCAAGGCATTTCAGGTTGTGTGGCTGCTGATTAAATGCAATTGCTCTGAGTAGTGAAATGGCCTTTCTCATGCTGAGGATGGAGTTAAGTACCTGGACAGGTGCTGTCTGGACCCCAGGTTTCCTGGCTCTCTCATGTTTGATGTGTTGAAGAAGGCAATCCTTCCCCCTTGCTTGACTCCCGCCCTCTGTCCCCCAGACTTGCACTGAGCTGGC
The DNA here is from genome assembly GCA_035582835.1 of Phoebastria nigripes. Lineage (NCBI taxonomy): Eukaryota > Metazoa > Chordata > Aves > Procellariiformes > Diomedeidae > Phoebastria > Phoebastria nigripes. The sequence goes on along the minus strand of JAYKAV010002553.1, from coordinate 1,885,633 downwards.
ACATTTTGTCTTCATTAAATAAGATGTTCTTGTGCCTGACGTTCCTGAAGAATTGGAGATGGCTTCAGACAAGTTCCTTTCAGAGCTCTTAAGGACTTTCCCCTGGACCCTGTGAGGTAATTGAGCATTTGTTTTTCCAGACCTCTGCAGGACCAGCTGAAGACGATAGCTCTGGACCCCCTGCTTTTCCCTTTCAGCTYTCCTAAGGTCTCTGGTAGCGGATGCTTCCAAGGGAGGAGTTTTGCACCTTGTGTAGCAGTGTTGACCCTTGCGCAGAGTCATATTCTGAAGGACTCAGTTCATGTGGACATCAGAAAACTCCTGTGGCAGGAGGAGCAGAAGCAGTTGGGGGAAATCCTCTACTCCCTAAGTAAAGGTGACTAAACATTAGGTGGGACCTCTTTGGGTGGGAATGGAGGGCTCTTTCTGTTGACAGAAGTCTGGTTATGCTTTGATTCAGTTTCTTCAGGAGAAAGAGGAAGACTGTCAGCTTCCAGGAAAATAAAATGAAAAGAATTTTCTAGCTATTCTTTTGACACTTGAGATTACCCACAAGTTACTGCTCTGGCAAGGGTACCTGTAATACCGTTAACTCAAAACTGTGCCTTAGTGAAATCTTGGTATTGAGCAGTCGGTGGTAGGCAAGCCTTGCCATGGTGTTTTGTTTTCCATGTTAGTTAAAAAAGGGCTTAGAAATACTAGTTTAAAACATCAGTGATTCTATGTTTTAATGACATATTTCACAAAGTTGGGTCCAAATCCACAATTAGATATTTGAGCATACAGACTCTGTTTTTTGAAAGACAGCTTCCAAGTTAACTTGGGATCTGCATGGGAAAGGGCTATTTCTTCTCCTTTACCAAGTCAGACCTACCAATTTCCCTGTTGATGGGATGTTTTATAAATTAGTGCTTTTTGGAAGACAGGGTCAGGAAAGGGTCAGCTTAGGTTTATGATGGAAACTCAGTGACATCTTGGCTCTGGAGTGATTGCCATTCCTCCATAGTGAGATTCAAGGAGTGTAGGTTTCCCCATGAGCCAGGGAGTGTGGTCTCCTGTGCCTTGTAGCACTGCGTCCCTCACCTGAGTATTGGCACAGGGCAGGCTGCAAAAGAAAGGTGCACATGTGGACACCATGCGTGGGGCGGAGTCCTCTGGCTGGAAGGTCACTGACTTCTTCTCGGAGCCTGCGTGACTGCTGGGAGCAGAACGGCCCCGAGGTCTGAAGCCTTGCCGCCTAAGGAGATGGGGAAAACAGGTAGCACACCTTGACGCAAGCGGTGCAAGACTAAATGGCTGTGAATGGAACAACTTACCAGCAACATTTTCCATTTGCGGCTCCATGTTGAGGTAATTAGCCCAAATGAGCTCAAACTGCTGGAAAACTGCAAGAGCAATGGAAAATAAAAAGGTCACTGTGCATTGCAGGGGTTAAACAGCTGGACTTAAAAACCTGCAGCTCTCTCTGAATTAAAGGGAAAACTGCAGTCATTCAATAGGTCTAACACCTCTCAAAAGGACTTCCAAGATGCTTATAACTTTTGCTTGTCTCTCTCTATTTCATTGCTTGAATCACAATTGTTTATATTTCTCTTTAAGTTTGCCTTTAGCTTCATGGTTGATGAAAAGTCATCAGGGAAGAGTTCAGTCTACCCCATAATTATGCATGTTAGGGCCTGGTTTCAACATCCATGCCAAAAGTAACAAACAGCACAGTGCCCCCTCTTCAGCACCCCCTTCCCAGCAGCCTCATGGCAAATAACTTCATTTTTAAAATAGTTTAAAATATTAAAAAAAAAAAAAGCCAAAGCAGTATGTGTCCTCATGACAAGTTGAGATTTCCCATCTGTTTTCTTCTTGGAGCTTGCTTCTTTAAAATACCAAAATGATGAGTTTTGGCCTTGAAAATTTGGTTTGGCTCAGTTAGAAGATCTGGTATTTAGCACTGGTAAGGTGAACAGGAGAGCTGGCGTAGATGGGTATGTCCTGAGGGTGTTTTTCTCTGCCGTGAACTCTAGAGTATTTCCCATGGAGGAGGCTAAGCTCACAGGTATCAGTTGATGCTGTTACTTTCTGAGGCTAAGAAGAGGATTAGAGTAAAGAGGCTTTCAGTAACTGAGCATAATTGCACTAGAGCCCTTCATAGCAGAAATAGAAAACTGCTGATGAGAAGCTATGAGGGGATCGGAAGGGAAATTGGATTTGGAAAGCAAACTTACACGCACACATACTCTTGCTTAAAATCTCTGTTACTCTCTGATTCTCCTAAAGGGAATGTGTTTGTGTTGGTTGATCTACTGTGCTGTTGCTCTCACACAGACTAGAGGCTTTCTTTTGCTATCTCAGTTTACCTGGGGGATGTGTTATTTTTGGAGAAGAGGAGCTAGCTGAAAGAGGTCCTGGTTTTGTTCATTTGATCTTTCTCTCCTTTGTTTAATTTCCATCTCTTCTCCTTTCCCCTTAATCCAACATGACTGTTTTTATCACTTTAGATGTGTTCTTTTACTGTGAGCAGCTCTACAGTTTTTAGCCTGGCTATTGCCGACAGTAAAAGTGAAGAAGTGACCTGCAAGCCCCCGAGTAGAGCCCCCTTTTCCTTTGTCTCCTCTCACCCCTCTTCAGTGAGTACTGTTGTTGCTGTGAGGTGGAGTTTGCACCTCCTCTGTGCCTTGKTTTTTTCCCCATGTGATAGGCTTGTGACGAGCAGTACTGATCATTTCCAATGAGGGATTATAAGGAGAGGAAATTCATATGCAGCTCAAATTCCCCAAAACAGGGAGGAAAAAATCAGGAGCTGTATGTACAATCCTGTTAGAGACAAGTGAGCCACAGTAGATTTCTCATCAGCTCTTGAATGTTCTTAGGGCCCCAAATGGAGATTGCTTCTCCCTGAAAATTTAGTAGAAAAACCAAGCCAAAACCAATGGTAGTGGATTGAATTGGATCTCCAGAGGGTTCTGTCTCAATAGCTTGGGTTTTCCCTTCAAAGGTCTTTCTCTAAAACACTGGTTCTGGCAGCTGCAGGTACCCATAAGCTAGAGAGTCCTAAATATGCCCTAGTTGTTCCTTCAGCTTGTTAAAGAACAAGGACTTGCATCTTGCTGCATACAACAGAGCAAATGGTAACCACCTCTGGTACATGTCTGGTGCTCTCAGATACTAAAATAATACAGGAAATTACTGCTAATGGTTAACTGCAAGCTTACCACATGTCCTTCTTTGGAGGAACAGTAATACAAAAATAGCATCCAATTCTGGTACGTGTAAAGAGAAGTAATCGATCTGAAATAAGGCTGGTTGTAAGTATTTGTATGTGTACTTCTACCCTTGGGTCCTCCTCATATTTTTATGATTTAACTATCAAACTCCTTTTTTGTTCTTTTTCCCCCAGTAGTACTTTTCCATACCTATTTTAGTGGTGGGTCAAAACAGTGATCTTTTCTCCCAGATGATGCAAAATCTAAAACTTCTTTTGTTTTGGTTTTTCAACATTTGAGAAATGTCATTTGTTGGGGTGGGGAAAAACGTGCTGCCATCTACTAACAAATGAGATGTGAAACTGAGTGAGTGAAGATTCTTTTAGGGAAACAGTTGAATCTTATACTGACTTAGGTCTGATAACAAAGCTTATCTCTGCRCATTTGAGAAGCCGCAGCAGGTCCAGCAACTACTCTTACCACACATTTGCATTGGTAAGGGGCTGTTCCATCACTCCGTGTAAACAAAACCACCATGACTGACCAACACATCTTGCAAGATGGATCTGTGCGCTCCTGCCTTTGAGTTGATGCCCGTGCTGGTACAAGTTGGGATGATGAATGAATGATCATGCAGGGCACATGGCACACCAGACTGCAGTCTTTTTACTGCTGTGAATCTGTATCTGGGCAGGGAGTAAGATGTCTCCGTTCAAGGACAGCAGTGTGGCTACAGTGCAGTGTATCATATCCCTGCATTCAAAACCTTCTCCGATTAGAAAGCTGCAAAGAGGAATGTTGGAAAACTTAAAAAACAAAAGGCATCTTTCTGCATCATTTGGGGTAAACTGTCTGATAAAAATGACTTGCCCAGGTGGGATTTTCTAGCATTTTCTGTTTTGCCTGGTTTTAGTATATGTGCCAAAGTTTGGCTACTCTAATGTGGATAAGAGAGAGGATCTGTTCCTTTTCCTCAGTAATCTCAGTTAGTGAAATATGAGTTGTTTGGTTTGCTAACCTAGTGATGTTAGACAGAACTTGCATTTCATAGAGCAAAAGCTGAACAGCGGGGTTGATAAGCTGGGAGGATCCCAGGGCTGGCCAGCTCGCAATACCACAGTTGTAATGCCCTCTTTTTGCCTGAAGACCCTAACACGGGCTTTCACTCCATGTATGAGCAATGTCTAGGAGCATGTTGAAGCAGTGTCCAAAGCAGAAGTCTCTCACTTGCCTTTCATTTTAGGCCATTGAGTTCCCTTCTGCGTTGTCCTCATCAGAGTTAGCAGGCCAAACCTTTATGCTTTGGCTTTGCTTATGCTTGGAATGATGTTTGCCAAAACCACCAAACAGAATTCCTCCTTCCTGCAGGTCTAGCTGTCTGGAGAGATAGTCCGTTACCATAGAATCATAGAATAGTTTGGGTTGGAAGGGACCTTTAAAGGTCRTCTAGTCCATGTATCTAAAGAGCACAGCAAGCACCATATCTGAGTGCCCGGTGTCCCGCCTGCCAAGCAATGATCTCCTACATGGAGTCAGAACAGTTCACTGAAGAGCCCCACGTGCTGAGGCTTGGGCAGCTTTCAGCCTGGTACTCCATGTGCTGGGGCCTTCTCCCATCAGCAGCCACAGGTCACATTCCTCCCCAGCTCTTACTCTAAAGCAGGGGGCTTTGGTTGCCAAATAAGTCTTTTCAGGCAGGAAGGAATGTTTTGTGGAGGGGATTTACCTGTTAGTGGATTAGGCTATCCCAGAGTCAGCGGCCCTGCCAGCTCCACAAGAACCTGCCCACTGCTGCCTACTTTGAAAGCTGTTCCCTTTTTAGCTCTTGCGACCAGGCTCTGCCTGACCCTGCTGCTAGTTGGCAACTTGCTCGTTGCAACTAGTTGAGCAGCCCTGAGTGTTGAGCAGGTAAGCCTAGGAAGGATGCTGGTCAGGGCCACTGTTTTCAGGGATATTGTTACATCTTTCAGATGGGAGATAGGAGCCTAACTTCAACAAGACTTTACAGCATGTTGTTGATCCTTAAGTTGTCCCAGGACCTCTGAATGACCAACCATCAATTAACTCTGACCTCTTGTGGTTTCAAAATCTGGATCCAAATGCTGAGGTTTGACTGTCTCTGTCTCAAACCCCTGACCGCAGTTCCTATTTTTAAGCAGGGATGGAAGACCATGATCTTCTGGAATTCATTAGCTTCCCCCCGCCCCGCCGCTCTCCCCAGCTCCTTCCCCATCTATCAGAGACATTGCTGTGTTAGTGCGACTGGCTCATCCTGTTCATCGCTGCAGTGGTACATCAGGGCCGCAGACTGAGACACCTACGCTGCCTCCGTGTTGTGCTGAAGCATCTCAGTACGGAAGCGGGCTTCGTTGACTTATGAAGCAACTTCCAAGCCCAAACTGCCTGGTCTTGGTGTTTTCTCCCTTCACCATGGCTCGCCCCTCCTCTTGTGTTCGTGTTTTTGTTTTTCTTGGGAACATCCAGTGGTGTGGTTGACCTCCTACGGGTCAGGGTAGAGCTACAGGCGTTCCTGCAGCTCCTCGCTCAGCTGTCCGGCTGCCCACACCACGCTTGCTTTCCCGTGGCAGCTGGACCACCTGCTGATGTCCAGCTCAGCCTCTCTACCGGCCGGCCGCTCGGCAGAAACCCTGGGGGCTTTAGCTCTCCTCGCAAAGTGCTAACTTGATTATTGGACTTTGGATTAAAGTAAAGGCTCTGGGAGCAGAGCACAGATCACAGCGCTAGTCCACTGAGACGTGTGCTTAGCAGCAGGGGTGTGTTTCCTTTGGGTTCCATATTTAGGTTAGAAATGCTTTCTTTTGGGGGCCAAATTGTCATTCTCAGACACTGTAGTCAGTTTTGCTATCAGCCCCACGAAGACTACATGTCTAAAGGAAGTGACAGAAATAGATACGTTTGTTTCCAAAACAAAACCCTTTGGTCCAGAGAAAAGATACCTGCCTCTTGGGAAAGAGGAGAAGGCTCCCATCTCTCCTACTTGTCTGAGCTCAAGGTCTCTTGTCCTTTGTCTTTGACTTGTTTCCCATCGCTTATCGTTTACTAGAAAAACATTCCAGCATGTGTGCAATGCTAGACCACCAAAAAAGATGAAGGAGGGATGGATGCACTGCTGCTTCTCTATTTATAGGAAGAGAGAGACAAACCAAAAATGATATGGGAAAATTCAAATCTTTAAATACTCTGGGAGAGATGGATGGAAAAAGGGCTGCTTTCATTGTTCATAGGGTTCGGGAGACTTTCTCACGAACAGCTTGGCGTAACCCCTGGGCAACTCACTCGTATGACTGGGGAGATTTCTGTGCACAAACACCCCTCTTGTTTCTGGAGTATCTTATTTGCTTCAGCAAATAACTGCTACAGCAGTTGTACCTTCTTGTCTTAGCATGCTCTTGCCTTCCTTCTTAGTACTTTCTATGCTTATCCTCTGCTGTAACACACACCAATATTAGCACTTCTGATCATTTCACTTGTATTCATGCTATTCTTTCTACCTTAGGTTTGCACATTTTCATTCCAGTCACCATTTCATAATCCCTTAAACATTTGAAGATGTTCCCTATCTCCTTTGAGAATATTAGGCTGCTCTAAGATGTCTCTTTCTCCTGTCAGATCAGTGAAATCTCTTTCTCAAGCTACTTTCTTGCTGTCTGTGTTTTCCCATGCCATTTTTTAAGCTATTTCCAGAAGCACCACCATCTTCTCTCAGACCTCCTCCGCTAATCAAGTTTCACTAGCCCTGGTGTTTGGAAAACACATCTTCCCCCACCTTTGATGAAGAAATTGCTATAATATTTGCTTGCAGATCAATGGTTGTTCTTGATTAAAGATTTGGACTTTGTGCTCTCTGCTGTCACCTCAGAGGTTGGCTCAGACCCATTGCAAGGGGAGAAGGAACTGTTTTCAGTTCTGATTTTCAGAAGGGTGATTCATAGCAAGATGTTAAAGCGGGAAGCGTGAGGGTAGAGTGTGATGCTGCTTTGAATGCAGTGAGGAATTTAAGGCATGCGGCTGAGGGTGGGAACTGAGGTCTCGCCATCGCAGGCGAGATGCAGAAGTGGGCAAGAGCTTCCTATTTGTTCTTGTATCCTTTTAAATGTCTTGGCCCTGCACATCTAGAGCAGTGTCGACCTCAGCTGCACTTTCTGCCACGAGCTCTTTCACACTGCTCCTTTTGCCCATAAAACGTTTCCTAGCATTATCTGCAAAGCGTTCCCCTCAGATCACCTCTGTTGTGACACCTGTAGGAAACAGCCATTCTGCAATGGCCAGACCACCGGGCCAACTTGCCGATATTTAGATCTACTGAAATGGTACATCTGATAAAACACGTCAGTGCTTGAGACAGTCATACTGTCCCTGCCGTCATCTCCCCGGTCCTTCCACCTCCTCCTCTCTTGCCCCCAGTGAGGCTGGAGTACGCTGGCCTCTCTCATCCCCGCATTGCCATGGCTCCCGCTGTGGATTACCGTACAGGAGCAGGCAAATTACTAGGTAGCCTAATGAGCTGGGGCAGAGATGGTGGTTTGAGCACTGATTCAAGTGCTACCACAGTGGAAATAACATGAATCTCATTTGCAATTCCCAGAGTTCCTCCCTTTCCTTTCTTCCCCCTTCCCTATATTTTGTTTCTGTTGATAAGTCTCTAAATGCTGCCTTTAAAAAAACCACTGTCGCCAACCACTAATTTCAGCTTCAGCTTTCCTTAGAAATACACCCGTGTGGGATCCGGCGCTCAGGGTCCCTCCCAGGGTTGCATCTGCTCTTGCTTTCTGCCCGGAGGAGCCYGGGGCGTTCTGTTTGGTGATACACCGCTCCATGCTCTCCCTGGCCTGGGGGCTCCTCTGCTTTTGAGTTCTGTCATTTGACCACTTTACGTGGTGGTTGGTCTCCATATTTGTCATGTAAGCTCTTGCTAATGTCACTAGGAAGAATATCTTTATTTTGCAGGGACCTGTAACAATTTGATTTCAGGCTTTTAAGTCTTGGTTATTGTATACGGTAAGGAAGATTGCTTAATATTTGGATGAAAAACTTCCAGAAAATAATGTGGTCTGGTGATTTTTTTTAGCTTGCGTCCAAGGACTATTTCTGACATCTCAATAAAAGGTATCTTAAAAACAATAAGCCTCTTGTCACTAGAGAGCTCAGCTGTACAGAGTTCTCTATTCCCACTGAGCATTTTTAGCAGTCCACAAATTGGAAAAGGTTGAAGACTATTGTTGCAGTCAATTTGGCAAATCATTTCCTTTGAGTTGTTACACTGTATAAATATTTTGCTGTCCTGCCAAGAGCTGTTGTTCTGCCAGACATGTCATCATCTCAATGAATAATAGATCTGAGCTCCTGATCACTTGTGGTCATAAAAGAACTTGGTGTTCCTGTGAAGCTGGGTAGATTTGGAGTTCTTGGTCCCAGGATCTAGAACTAGTCTTGTTCTGTGGTCACACTGTGGGCACTACATTGTGATCTAGTCTTGTTCTAGATCAGAGGGTGGTACCGTTCCCTTGTACCGTGCAGCTGAACCTATTATATAGTTGCTAATATTCAGCCAGCAAGAAGGTGATGTTGTGAAGTGGGACAGAGATCTGTAAAGTTTTTGTAAGAAAACTGTGAAACTTTACTGCTTCAGTTGTGCAACTGAATTTATTCATCCTCGGTCCCATTTGGTTTTCTGGGTATTTGATGCAACAGGAGTTACAGGGCAGGAGAGAAGACAGAGCTTAGCATCAACAGCTTACTGATAAGAAGGGAATCCAGTTGCCATGGAAGTAAACAAGTGAGATGTCACCAGCCTTTAGAGGTTGAGAGGAGGCAAATTCTGTTCCTGAGAGTAATTCATCTTCATTTCTGGAAAGCCACCTGCCACTCCTGCTGTACACAGCTATCGCGTGAGGCTCTCCACTAAGCTCTACGGACAGTGCCTAAGCCAACCTTTCCCCATTCAGACCCCTCTCTTGGTTGCTTTGTCTGGTTGACTCCAGCACGTTACGCAAAGTTGTAACCCTGAGATGCAGGGCTGGGTATGCTGTTATTTCAGTAGCTTTATTGTATTTTAGAAAAAACCTTGAGCTATTTATTGTCCAGGTCATCCAAGGATTCTTTTTATTGATGGTAATTGTTGTGAAACTGCTACAAAAGTACCTGGCCTTTATTGCTGAAAACTCTCCTTTTCATGAAAACCAGGATTCTGTGCTCGCCAAGGAAGGCTTCAAGCAGGGGTGTTTGGCTGGATGTTAAAACAGGCTCCTGTGACAGTTTTAAGTACTATAGTATAAGTGCTGTGAATGGAGATTCATGGTTTAGAATAGTGCTTGAACAGATGTGATGAGGTGGGATTGAGAGTTGTTCGCTTAAAAAAAAAGGGGGAGTATTCTTCATCCATTTTACTAATTCCCCTGGGGGCATGGAAAAAGTATTTAAATTTTAGCCGTTAAAAAAAAAAGTCTCTCATATTTTCTGCTTGTTTTGTTTCCCTCAGCTTAAACACTGAAACAGATTAGTCAATTTTACATTTATCTTTTGGTTAAATGCAAGAAATGTGGTGTTTGCGACACCAAACCATGGAGGAGTAATTAGAGAGTAAAATTCAAACCCCTCAGACTTGTGCAAATAAGTCTTATGAAGAACTTTTAGCACCTTCATGTAACTATCAAGGTATATTTCTTTTATATAGAAGGGGCATTGTAGCGTGGAGCACTCTCACAAGGGTAGCAGTTGTGGTAGTCATTTGAAACGTTTCCTCTAAAAGAGCTTTAAATGCCCAGGACCTTAGTGAGTCTTTTGTTCTCCAGGAGATGGGCTTTAGGCCCCAGGAAGATCTCTTTGTGCCTCTCTTGTGGTTCATGACAGAGATTTTGCTGGAGTGGAGGAGAAAAAAAAAGATGTGGACTAGATGTCTCTTCAGCGAGCCTCTTGGACTCGTCTCCTAGTTTGTTCATTTTGTTGTGTATTTCTTGTGTCAGAGAAGTTCTCAAGGGAATTTACCATTCAGCATTTCATACAGAGATTATCATAAATCCAAGAGGTTTTTTTCTGCCTTGTCTACTTTATGGCAAAGCTCACTGGAACTTTAATTCATTTTTTTTTTGTCGTGTGTGACTTCAGTTCCATGAACTAATATTAGTTATACAGTGAGGAGACATCTATATATAAACACAGAGTTTTGTATGTTTCCATATATACTCATGTTTCTATATATAAGCAAAATCCTTTCATAGGAATATTTAAAAATATTTGTCACATTTTGTCGTGTATTTTATGGTGGGAAAGTGTAATCGGAAAAAATGCATTTAGATCTTGTGGGACAGTAAGGTAAAATAGCTACTTGTGTGAACTGGATCTTTTTTTAGATGCAGGCCCTACAGAAATAGCCAAGTGATAGCCCCACTGTGAACTCAAAATGCRTTTCCTTTTCGCCAGGGTTCTCTGGTCTGTTTGTCTAACCCTTGTAAGGACAGCAATGCAGTGTGCGTAGCCGGGCTCCCGGCTTCTGCAAGGCCTGGAAGGACGGGGACCTTCGCATGTGTTAACCTGGTGTGCGTAAAGATGCAGAGCAGTAGATCATACGTAGTCCATCTTATTTAGACTAAGTGTGTATTTGAGCTCTACTTGGAAATGCGTGGTGTTTCAAGTAAATAAATTGTGCACAGTATAAAGTAGGGTTTTATATAATCACTTTTATTCATGGCTTTCTAGCAAATTTGGGTTTTTTTTTCCTTTACTTTGTTGTGAAGAAATGACAATCTCTTTCCTGCAAGTGGAAATTATAGCAATATTTTGAAGTTTGTTGTCTCCTGTCATTTGGGGAGCTGGCACAGGGTCTGCACTGTTACTGCTGTGGGGGAGGTTGCTTGGGGGGATTTTTTTTTTTTATTATTTGGTTGGTTTTTTTGTTTGTTTGGGTTTCTTTGTTGTTTCGGTTTTTGTCAGTTTGTTGTTTATTTTTTTCCTTACCTGTCCTAGTCCTCCATAGCTTTGAAAATCATTGAGTTAGAAAAGTCAGAAATACCATGTTTCTATAAGTTTCATGAAAACGTGGTGTGGGTAAGAGAGGAAAATTTTCCTATTGCTCCCTCTGAGGTAGAGATGAGAGCTCTCGTGCCGAGAGCCCTGACCTGTTCTGTGAAGGCAGCATCGCCTGGCCAGTAGCTGCATTTGTGGAGGGACCTTTCCTGAGCAGCAGAAGATGCAGGAAGAAGCCCAAGAGCATTGCGGGCCCCAAGAAAGGGTCTGGGGGGAAAGGTGCGGGTGTGTTGCTATTGCAGTAGGAGATCAACAGGGGAAGGTAAGGGTATTGCAGTGGGGAAAGATATGAAATGTTAGACCTATCTGTTTAAAAAAAACAAACAAACAAAAAAACCCAAATACCCCCCCCTATATATATATATATATATATATATATGGCTGTGAATCCTCAGCTTTTCCATACTCTCTCACGCCACAGTCCTTGGATATTCTCCTGTGAACCACATACAGTGACACACATCAGTTCTGCTATTGTTAATATGCTAGATAAATACTGTTGTTTATACTATTGATTTAAGGGCAAGTCTTCAGAGCCTAGTAGACTGGTTTTCTGGTTGGGGTTCGTGTTGATGTTTTTGTATGGGCATACCCAGAATGTTTGGATTTACAAGCTGTCACGGAAAATAACAGTGAAGTGTGCATATGTATGTTGCGTGACCTAGTTGTCCATGTCTTTTCTAGCAGAAGTTAGAGCTGGTTTACTTTAGTGTTTATTGGGACGTAGAAGAATTCAGCCTAATCCTAGCTAAAATTAAACAAATGGAAGGCAGAATTCACGACAATAGGACACCATTGCTCTGAGGCCATTTCCATGGTCAGAGGGTATTAGGGATGCAGGGATGCTCGTATTGTGCACTGTCCGAGCGCTCTTAGTGTGGGCACAGATTTGTGGGAAAAGCTGTATGGGTTGCTTGAGTTTTAATTCAACCTCTGCCCTCACAAGGGAAGCTAATTTGACCTGTGCCAGTGGGTTCAACCATGGTAATTGAGGTTGTTTCCCTAGCTGGTGGAGTTGTGCTTTACCATAACTCTCATCAGAGTGTTGCAGAAGGAGTTGGGTACATCAGGTCAGTGGATCGTAGCCGTACRTAGCAGGTTATTCAAATGGACCCTTGTGAGCTCTTGCTGTCCTGAGATACCTTAGAATCATAGAATCATTAAGGTTGGAAAAGACCTCTAAGATCATCAAGTCCAACCGTCAACCCAACACCACCATGCCCACTAAACCATGTCCCTAAGCGCCTCATCTACACGTCTTTTAAATACTTCCAGGGATGGTGACTCCACCACTTCCCTGGGCAGCCTGTTCCAATGCTTAACCACTCTTTCAGTTAAGAAGTTTTTCCTAAGGTCCAATCTAAACCTCCCCTGGYGCAACTTGAGGCCATTTCCTCTCGTCCTATCGCTAGTTGCTTGGSAGAAGAGACCAACACCCACCTCGCTGCAACCTCCTTTCAGGTAGTTGTAGAGAGTGATAAGGTCTCCCCTCAGCCTCCTCTTCTCCAGACTAAACAGTCCCAGTTCCCTCAGCCGCTCCTCGTAAGACTTGTTCTCCAGACCCTTCACCAGCTTCGTTGCCCTCCTCTGGACGCACTCCAGCACCTCAATGTCCTTCTTGTAGTGAGGGGCCCAAAACTGAAGACAGGATTCAAGGTGTGGCCTCACCAGTGCCGAGTACAGGGGGACAATCACTTCCCTACTCCTGCTGGCCACACTATTTCTSATACAGGCCAGGATGCCGTTGGCCTTCTTGGCCACCTGGGCACACTGCTGGCTCATACTCAGCCGGCTGTCAACCAGCACCCCCAGGTCCTTTTCCGCCAGGCAGCTTTCCAGCCACTCTTCCCCCAGCCTGTAGCGTTGCATGGGGTTGTTGTGGCCAAAGTGCAGGACCCGGCACTTGGCCTTGTTGAACCTCATGCAGTTGATGCAATGCTATTACATGGTGTTAGTAGAAAAGTATGGGAGCCTAGGCTTAGACAAAATCATAGAGATGCCCTGACACACACCTTTACAAACAAGGTGAACAGTCTTAAAGAGACGATAGAGATCTGTCCCTTGCCAGAGAAGATTGAATGAAAAAGTGTTCTGCTTAGATCAAAAGCAGATGGCATTCCTTATGAGATCAAAAGCATGTGGTGTTCCTTATGAGAAGCTATGCCACAAAGCTTGTTCTGGAGTAAAATTGTCAAAATAAACAAAGTCCCAGAAGTCAGTGATATTAAAACTAAGTACTTCGGTCATTTGGGAGCAAATACGTTCAGATTCATTTTGGATGGGGCTAAAATAATGATAGAGACTTCTGCAGAATACCAAAGAAAATAGGGTTGGCTCCACTGCACCTTCCCTGAGCTAAACAGGCAGATCATGAAAGAAACATCATCCTGGCAGAATTCCTGTTACGTCACTAAAATGTCACATCTCTTCACTTTATGGTAAATATTTGACAAGAAGAATTTGAATAATATTGTAATGTAGGTGTGAGTCACATGTCATCCCCTGTCATCCACACCCAGCAGTTGGAAAGCTGTTGAGCTACCCTGATTTATGTGCCATCTTTGAAATCATTTTGGCCTGAATTTTAAAATAAAACAATCAGCAGCCATTCCACTAATTCTTTTTATTGTCGTCTTGCTTCCTCAAATGCCATGCTTAATGTCTCTGTTATTGGGTTAGCAAAATTGTGATAAATACTGTAGCAAAGTATTTTAGTAAAATTTGGGGACAGGTTCACCTGGAATAAATCAATGAGTTGCTTAAAAGAATAGTAAAGTAGACCTATGAAAGGCAGCTGCTGTTGGTTACTCATTATGGACGGTGGTCTCAGTTCCAAACTGATTTTCTTCATGATCTGGGTAGATCCTGTTGAACCTTAGTCTTCTGGAGTAAAGGAACTCTTCATCACAGCAAAACCAGTGGTGGCAAGTTCACAAATTCACAGTCTCCTGCTTTAGACTCCTTTTCTCCTCTTCATTTTATCTCCAGTGTCTTGTTGCTCAAGGGGCAAGGCTACCTCTTCACCTCATCTCCAGTTCTCTCCAGTGGCTGTTGCTGAAGGAGCAAGGCTTTGCTGTCTTATCTGAGAGCTTTCCTTCCTCCTTCAAGAACTGTGGGCAAACTCAGCCTACCAGACGGCTATGCAGGGTGGCCCAAAGAAACACTAATTAGATGGTTGTTCACAAATGGAAACTTTAAAAAGTCGCTTTATAAAGTCAGTAATTAAAAATATTCATAGTGTAATTGCCACAGAGATTGATCTTTGAAGTCTCAATTTCTAAAATCTGTAATACCATTTTTGAGAAAATTAATCTTGCCTTGTGTGGATGGAAAGATGATGTTGTATTACTAGTTTACTTGAAAATCTTACATATATGAGTAATTGAAAACTCCTAGGAACAAAGCCAGTCATGCTACATTTGTTCTTCAATAATATTAAGAATGCATTCAGATATACCATCAGTATTGTCACTCTTTCAAACAAGGCAGTTTACTGTAATCTTTCCTTTTCCTGGAGATGCTGAGTCAGCATTTGAACTAGTTCTTTTGGCCTCTTTGCATGATAGGCTTTTAAAGTAACATGTCATCAAGATAAAAATCTACTTAAATCCTTAGCAAAATGCAAAATCATGGGGTTTTTCCCCTCTATACATTATTGTATTAGTATTTTGCAAAAAACCTGCAGTTTGCAGGCAGTTAGGTATCTGCGATGCCCAGTTCTGAAATCACAGGTGCTCTTCTGTCTGTTTGCTGTTGTGTCAGGCAGTTTCAGCACGTCTTTGGGTGGTTTAAATGATTCCCCCCCTTTCCATCACGGTTGGGAGCTCTGAATCACGATTTTTTTCAGTCTTTCCCCCCCCCCCCCCTCATATCCATAACTGTTGATCTGTACACGTTCTCGATGAAGAGGCATGGGTCCAGGATTCAGCTCTGCTCTGTGCCGTTAGCTAAAATTGCACCAAAGCGAAGTGAAGATGCTGCTGGTGGCTTCAGAAGGTTGGAAATGGTTGCTCCAGTTGAGGTTCTCTGATCCGTGGCTTTGGGTCTGTCTTGACACTTTGCTACGTTTAGATGTGCCATACCTTTAGTCTTTAAAAGAGTCACTTCCCAGCSAGAGGGCATTCCCCCCTTCCCATTGATTTTGCTGACAGTGTGAAACACAGTTCTGCGGCCGCTGTTCTTGCATTGTTACACCTCGTGGGACCTGACCCAAACAAAAAGCCAGTGGGAGAAGAAGGTTGTGTTTCTTGTGCCTTCAAATTGCTGCGATATCCTTCGTGTTCTGCTGAAGCGATTGGAAGTTGGTCTGTAATGGCAGCTGCCCCAGCACAGTGCACCCCGTGTTACGTTTCGGAGAAACAAATGTGCAGCATCAGAGCGCGAGTGCTCACATGGCCCCGATCCTGCGCTCGTGTGAAGTCAAGGTCACTGGCGCCGGTTGCGTTCACAGGCGTGTTTATCCTGCGGCTTCGCTCGCTGTGAAAGCGCATGCACGTAAGTGGTTCTGGGGTTGTATAAAACCTGCTGGGTGAAGGATGTTGTCACCAATTTAGAAAGTTAACAGGGTAGCTTTTCGTTAAGCTTTCCCTGGCTCCTGCTGCAATATAAATTAGAAAGCCTTGCGCTGAGCTTGAAAAATCTGACGGTGCCATCGACCAGCCGGGGTTTTGAGCTGCTGGAATTGCGAACTGCATGCGATATAAATGGCCTGAAGTAAAACAGGTCATTAAAATAGAATATTAATGATCTAAGACGTTGGTAACACAAGAACCTGTTTAAATTTATGTCCTAAATAGTGAGCTAAAAGTAAACTACAAGAGCTGATGATGGTATTWAAAAAAAAAAAGAGAATCTATCCAGCCCCCAGTTCCTTTCACAACCCACAGTCCCAAGATGCTGCTCTTCCTTTTCAGCTCATACGCTTTGCTCTCAGCACAGTTCAGGTCCTTATGTAAGCACGCTGGCCTCAGCTAACCTCCTCCTAATGTCCAAACATGTTTCTGTTGTGCCTTCTAGTACTTTACCTTTGTCAGATTTTGGTGTAGATGCCAAAATCTAGAAGCTCCCCAAATTAAGCTCAGTCTGTTCTAGGAATTGAGGGAGGCAGGATTAGAAGGAGGATTAGATCAGTAGGATTTTTGGCT
Source organism: Phoebastria nigripes (assembly GCA_035582835.1). Taxonomy (NCBI): domain Eukaryota; kingdom Metazoa; phylum Chordata; class Aves; order Procellariiformes; family Diomedeidae; genus Phoebastria; species Phoebastria nigripes. The sequence goes on along the minus strand of JAYKAV010002553.1, from coordinate 1,869,249 downwards.
GCGATGATACAGAACGAGGCTGATGTTTCTGTTGGTGTCATGTTTTGGTTACCTGAACATCAAAGTCATTCGAGTTCATCGTTGTTTTGGGTCGACTTCTATTTTTGTGGCTCATAAACATCTCTTGATGTTCTTGTTTTTATTTAGTGGATTAACTGTTGGTTAGCAGAAGCAGCCTGTTGGACAGGTGGAGTGATGGAGGAGAYTAACGAGGCGACAGTTTCTCTCCTGCACCCTTACGAAGGGCTCAAGAAATTGTCCCCCCTAGGGTAGAGGAGAGGGAGGAAGGTGGGGTGGGCACAAGTCATAGCAGCAATGCAAAGCTACAGGAGACACTGAACAGGATTCAGCAGCAGGCCAGCACCCAGACCCCACCGATGCCAGAATCCAGGACCTCTCCATCTGCTTGCTGCTGGACTGAGGTCTGAGGAGGACCTGGAACTTTGAGTTTAGCAAACCCAAGGTTTTGCGCTCCCTCTGCTGGCTGCATTTTTGCTGGCTGGTGCCTGCTCTTCATCCCTGAAGGAATGCTGAAATCAGTGGGGACAATCTTGAACAAACAGGGAAGTAATAAAATTAGCATGGCTCCTTTTTAGGGTCCTTGAACACTAAGAAAAAATCCTTGTTGACCATGCTGTGGAGGTGCAAGTCAGTAAGGAGATGCATTTCTTACACTACTTTCCAAAAGGTCATTACTTGCCTCGGGAAGTGGAGGCACAGGGGAAATCACATCAGCGTAAGTCACACTTCAGTATCTTTTGAATCTAGTGTGGAAGACTTGAACCATGAACAAGAATGACTTCAGTATTCTGTTTGCTTGCCTGAAATTTTATCTGAATTTTTTGTTCTGCGTTAGCCCAAATAGTGATAGGTCTCTCTCCAGACTCAATATTTTCTCTTCTCATTGTTGCCACCTCTTCTCTCAACTTCAGTTTGCTGCACTCCCTGAAGTGCTTCCTTGATTTGTTTTTTAAACTTCCAGCCTGTTTCTCGTGTCAAGCCACCAGTGTCCTGATATCACAACCTTGTACTCAGGTTAGAGCCTCAGAGGGGGGTCAAAACCCACTTTGCTTCCAGGAGAGTTTTCTCTCTCAAGCATTATGTTTTCCATCTCTTCCTCTCCTACTTCGGATCCAGCAGATGATACTTCTCTAGGGCATTAGCTTCCAGTTTTGAGAAGCAGCTTGTGTTTGTCCATTTACCAGGCTGAAATCAAATGTTCTGACCAACACTGAGAGCAGCCCAGCTAGTGGTGTGCATTTTACACCCCTGTGGACCTTGGTTATTGTCAGTCCCAGCCATATCCAGCCCAAATTCCCTACCCCATAAAGACTGCATGACTGGGAAGCAGTGGCACACTGTCCATGGCAAGGGAATCGTTACTGATGTTCAAGGAGCTTCTGAAACTTTTCCTCTCTGCTCTTTACTTTCACTCTTGCTGCCTGCCTACACCTGATAATAGTTTTCCCTAAATGTTCTCACTTCTCCTGATTCTTCGCTAAGATTTTCACTTTGATAGCAGAGCTCTGAGTTGAAATGACCTTCTTCCTTACTCTCAAGTTATTTCTGGTTCCCAGCTGATTTCTTTTACTCATGGACCTATGGTGACTTCTCAGCTTCTGATCCAAGTTTGTTGTCAGGTTCAGTTCAGTTGCATGTAAAGCTGCAGCAGGTAGCGGCTTTCTAGAGCTATGCTCTCACTCTTAGAAGCAGCAGCAAAGTAAATTAAGTTTGACAGTGTGCTTCTCACCAAGGTTTGACCAGAACGGATTGAAGAGTAGGCAGCAGCAGTTGAGTTGGAGCGCCTACACCGAGTGATAGGCTGCTGGAGATGGAAAATGTTAGCTCATTGCTTCTCTTCCATTTGCCACGGGGCAGCGGAGAATTATTGAGTCTTTTCTAGGAGCTTCGTCCAGTCGAGTTTTCAAAGTTGCAAGTAACTGAGCTTCTGCCATTTCCCTTGGGAAAGTATTCCTTACAAACACAATTCACTGTCAGGAAGTCATTCTGAAACTCTCTCTAATTTTTCCTTTTTTTGGTGTCCTCCCACTAAAATGGGCTTTAACACAAAGAATCTATTTAAAGCGCTACTTTTTTATTTTCCTGTGAAGGCTGATGTGGTTTCAAGTTAATGTTTGTAGGAGACTGTAAGCTCTCCGGTTTAAAGGCAAAGAATCACTGTATTCCCTGTGGTTGCGCTGATACTTTCACTCGTTTCCTTGAGGGTCTGGATGAGTTTCATGTGGCTGTGCTAAATGAATGTTAGTTATTGGGTTCCCTTCCCAAATATATATTAAAAAATTGTGTGTTTTGCTGCTGAAAAGAGCAGGATCTAAAAAGCCTAGTCTAAATCTAGATTTTGTTTGTGCAGAAGTTTTGGGTTTCTCTTGATTCTGTGAACAGTGTTGTGTTGTGAACCCAAAGGCAGCGTACACCAGTTGCGGGGGGTGGGGGTGGGGAGAAAGTAGCAGTCTGATTTCCCCATTGAAAATAATCAAAGTGCAAAAGCAAACAGCATGAATGCAAATTTCTGCTAATAGAAGAGAGATTTAATGTCCTTGAGCTGTGCTGCAGAAAATAAATTTAGGAAAACACTTGTTACTTAGGTATAATTGCTTGCAAGCCAGTGCTATTCTAGAGGGAGTTGTTTTTAATGGTTAAATTATACCACACATTTTAAAATTGATTGTTTTGCATAATGTATTATTGAACCTGTGAATCTCACTGACAGACCAAATTGTTTACCTTTGTAGAAATCAGTCAAAACCAAAACAGTCGCGTAAGAATAAACTGGGAGATTTTTCAGAAGCACAGATCATTAGTTAGCAAATTCAAGGGCAGCTAAACACCTCCTGGGATTTTTCTCCATGTCATTGTAGGCATATTAAACAGGTTAGAGCTTAATGTTCCAGGGCACTAACAACAGCAAATGGACTCAGATTACTGGTTTTAACAAAAATGGACTAGCCTGATTCTAGTTTTACCACAAAATGACTTAACAGGATTCTTCTGTTTTATAAATGTCTACAATAGCTTTGATTTAGCACTGATTTTTTTGTTAATAAAAGGAAACTGAGGGCCTTTATTGAGATCTGCTTCCTGCATGGGGGAAATAACATGTACAAAACTTCCTAGTTACTAAGTTCATAAACCTACTTCTGCAGAAATAGGGGCATCTCTACTTGCTCACTCATAATGTAAGCTTATACACGTCGTGTGTAGGTTGTTGCTCACTGCCTAGAGCCCCTGAGTTACACCTCTGCTGTTGGACCACTTACTTCCTGAGATCCCTCTTTTGTTTTAAAGCTATGCCAGCAGTATTACAATTTCCTGCAGCGTAGTCTGGCTAATAGTGTCATTTTGCTATTACTTTTGGTCACATACAAGGCCATATTGTGGCATTCCAGATCAGTAAAAATTACTTGCTGTCTTTACATGTCATCCTTATGTACTGAAAATTTTGCAATTTTTTTAGGTTCCCAAGCAGAAATTCAGGAATGAAAAGTCAGAAATGAAGTTTGGGCTGGGGTTTCAGTCAGGCCTCCCTTCAAAGTCTCTTAGAATCACAGGATAATTTAGGAAGGGACTTCTGGAGGTCATCTGGTCCAACCCCCTCTTCAGAGCAGGCTACCTTTGAAGTTGGCTCAGGTCACTGAGTTTTGAATACCTCCAAAGATGGAGATTTCACAGCCCCTCTGGGCCCCTGTTCCAGTGTTTGACCACCCTCATGAGGAACAAGTTTTCCTTATTTAAGGAGAGTTTCCATTTTTGAAACTTGTGTTCGTTGCCTCTTGTCCCATCAGTATCTAGCTCCAAGAAGAATCTAGCTTTGTCTTCTCTGTAGCCTACTATGAGGTACGTAAAGACTTTTAAGACCTCTCTTTTAGCCTTTTCTTTGCAAGATTGAACCAATGCAGCTCCCTCTGCTTTTCCTTGTGCATTGTGGGCTCCAGCCCCAGACCATCTTAGCATCCATCCACTGGAATTGCCAGTTTGTCAATGTCTTTCTTGTACTGGAGAACCCCAAACTGGGCACCAGTACTCCAGGTGTGGTCTCACAAGTGCCAAATAGAGGGGAATAATCCCTTCCCTTGACCTGCTAGCTGCACATGCACTAATGTAGTCAGTATGCAGTTAGCTTTCATTGCTGCAAGTACACACTGCTGACTCGTGTAGCTTGTCCACCAGGACCATGGAGTCCTTTTCTGCAGACCCAGCCAGTCAGTCCCCAGTATCAATGCATGGGGGTTATTTTGTACTAGGTTCATGACTTTGCATTTGCATTTATTGAACTTCATAATGTTCCTGTCAGCCCACTTCTGCCTGCGTGTCTGCAGGGAGGTGGCACGTGAGAGTGGGGTGGGTACAGCTCTATTCATATGGCAAAACTCTTCATGTAGACAAAACCCTCTGTACTGACCAGAGCAGATGTTGAACTTGGTCAGATGTTTTCATCTCTAGTTTGAACTGCATGGCAATATTCTTGAGGTCCTTGCTCAAAACGTATAAATGCCTCAGGATCAAAAGGGTGACATTTTTTTTTCCATATCTTTTTCAAGGAATGGTCAAGGTACTGTAAGAGAATCAGTATTTCAAGCATTTCTTCCAGTGCTGTTCTGCATGGTCAGTCAATCACATGGACTCCCAGGAGCTCATTCTAGGTTCACTGACTCATGCGGATTTCACTAAGCATCTTCATGTTTCTTAATTAGTTTAATAAATTAATCAGAAGTTGCGGTACAGAGCAAAATCCAAGCTGAGTGGCAAGATTTTGAGCAATGGGATGAGACTGGATTTGCTTTTAACAAACCTCCTTGGTCCTTTAGTTGCCTGTGAATGTAACTGAGAGATTAGCATTTGTCACAACTTGTGTCTCAAGCCGTGTACACATATAAGCTCCATAGGCTCTTGCTGATGTTAATGACCGCCGCTGTAGATGGGGGAAGCTGAGACAGAAAGCAAACACTGCCTGCCTATGGCCACAGAGGAGTTGTGGGTCAGAGCACAGTTCTCTCCTGGTGCTGCTTATTACACATCACTCAGGTCATTTCTGCCTTTGTCATCAGATCTGGCAGTGCTGCAGAGCTGCCTGCTTGCTAAATCTCATTGTATCAACACTTAAAACAAGTGATTAAAGAAAGATTAATGCCATAGATGTAGTGTGGTTGGAGACCGTGGCCAGGAAATCAGTGAAGTATAGAAATTATTTATATAATTTCCATGCACGCTTGCTCTCTCTGTTTAATTTGTGTTCTGCACTCAAAGCCCTAGGAATACTATAGACAGTCCAGGTTTCCTTACCTGGACATTTAATTTATTCAGCTCCTTGTTGGATATGTATTGTATGTCCTTAGCAGTGGAAAATACAGTTGAAACCTCTCTTTCTCAGTTGAATAAAACGGTAGGACAAATACCAGTGGCCTGATAAAGTCTTTGAATAAAGCTGTAGCCAATTTCTATTTAAAACACTCGGAGGAGTCATTATTTTACTCACAGGCCACTTTTAAAGTTGGGCACATGCTGTGTTGTGCTCTTTTACAATGTATAAAGAAGTCTTTGCGAGTGCAAAGACTCCGGCTTTTCCTTTAGCCTTTTCTGCCTTGATTACTTCCATACGTGGAGGGTGTTTTGCAGTCATCTATGCAGCAGTCTGAGAGGGCAGCCAGTCCGGGAGTGCATCTTCRTGACACCTCTGTCACCAGTGCCAATGCTTGTTCCACTGTCTGATGATTTCTGGCTTATTGGATCTGGATTAAAATTAACTTGCAAAGACCCAAGAAATGTAATTTTCGGATCTGGTCTGTCTCATCAAGTGACTGCATGAGCATTGGAGCCAATGCAAAGGAAGGAGAAGACTTTGGGAGCAAAAGGCAGCCTTTTAGAGGCAGTCTGGTTAGATTGGCTTAAATTTATCTGACCCCAGCAAAGTGATGGGTTCATGAAAGTCAGGAACAGGAAAACTTGACAGTCAAGAGGGAAGAAAGGTTAATGTCAGCCTGAGTTTGGATAATTTATCTATTTTCAACAGATGAACTCTCAGCAACATATAGTTTTAATAATGAAGGTAGAGCTGAACATCGATGCTACCCACCAAAAAGTCCAATGGCATTTGAAACTATGACAAGTTTCAATGGTCTCGATACTTTGGGTGATAAATAAAAAAAACTAAAAATCAGAGATTATGGCAGAGTCAGAAAAAATGTTTCTAGCCTTCTTTTTAATTGTAGAAAGTGCAAAATGTCCGATACCTATCCATAACTAATTCCTTATCAGCTCACTTTGCCTAAGAGAGCAGTAGCTGGTACAGATTTTGGTCACTTGTCTCACATTAGGTACTGTTGGTCAGATCAGAGTGCTGCAGCTGCTAAAATGGGGAAAGAGTAACATATTGTAGTGATGCTGAAGTCTTGGTGGGGACCACCCCGATGGAAAGGGCACGTAACTGGTTTTGTGGCTGAAAGTCACAACTTCCCATAGTATTACAGCCCCTCAGGTCCTTCCACAATACCATTTCCATAAATCTCTCCCATTGCTTGTAGATGTGTCCAGGACTCCACTGTTAGAAAGACTGTCCTTTTCAAAACGTAAAATTTTATCACCTAGTTCAGCTTTATCACAGGCAGTACAGAAGTGGAGGAGAAGACTGTAATTTGGTGATTCTGGTCAAAGCTGAAACACCGAGCTGATAGCATTGTTTGTTGTTTTTTTTATTTTGCCCACTTGTACAGATCTGAGCACTCTTACCACTTACTAATGTGTGAGAACGGTGATCCTCCGGAATTAGCATCTGAATGAGCGTGTGCAAATGAGCTGCTCTGGTCTGTGATAGAAATGGTTCTTGAAGGAGTTACACCTTTTGACTTGAAAGCAAATATACTAATATTTGAGCATGCGCTGAGAAATAAATTACAATATTTGGTTTGTCCGTGTGACATTTTTTTGTGCCACGGTTCTTCTTGAACATCGTTATATTGAAAGGATGTAATTGGAGTAGTATATTACAGGGGAACAGCAAGGATAATAGTACTTAAATCTTTCATGTTTTTCTGAAGTCACCTTTCTTTTTTTTTAAAAATGCTGTTCATTGAGCGGTAAAAATTGCTGGAAGTCTTGCAAGGAATGCAAAGAAATAAAACCTGGCACAGTGAAAGACTTTCAGCACAATGTGAATGTTGATCCTTTAAAATCACAAATCATCTTTCTATTAATTCACTGTAGAATAAGGTCTCCTCAAGATACGACTCAGCAGTGCTGTGGAGCTGGTATTTAAAGTATGTCCATCTGCATCTAAACGAGTAGCTCCAAGACAATCAGATTATGCAGTAGTTACTTTGGTGAGAATATCGCCTAAGTGGAATGGAAACTTCATTTTGAGTCTAATATTAGACCCTGCTTTGGAAAATTCCTTTTAAATGATCACAAGCTGGGAATAGCAAAAGAATTTAACTTTCGACAGACAGCATTCACCAAGAATTTGTTTTTAACTGCTTATGTTGGGTCCCTGGGAAAGCAGATGTGAAAAACTTACCAAAGTGAATTGACTTGACCTGATGCAATGTTTATATCAGTAGTTGATAAGTTTTCCTCCCTTGTCTAATTTGTTCGGGATATTTTCATTCTTTAGGCATGAGTAAGTCTGGGTTGGAATAGTTTGAATGCTTGTTAGTCTAATAATCTGAATCTTAAAACATGCAGACGTTATTGCCTATAAAGGGGTCTAAGTAAAGTTGAACTATTTTGGTTATCTTCCACGGATGGGGATAAGTATCGTTTTTGAGACTGGCAAAGAATGCGGGACAATGTTGCTTACCTCCTGATAGTTCAGAAAGCATATTGATATCTGCTGTATTTATACTTCAAAACACCACTTGTATTTGGTGAACCCTTTGAATGCATGTTACTTTTTATCCAGCTTTACAAAGGACCAGCTTTCAGTGGCAGCTAGGGAAACTGGCAACCAAGGATATCAAAGTGGATTCGAAGGGTCATGATATTATTATTATTCCTGTGGCAGAAAGGACTTTAGGACTTACAGAATACACTGTGAATGATGCACAGCTCAGGGATCTTTAGAGCCACTAGTATATCTCATCTTAGCTTTTCTCTTTGTTGATCAGACACTGTCACTTTGAATATTTTAATTAATTAATTCCTAAATAAGCCCCCTCCCTGTATGGAGCATGTCTAAATAAATTATTTTTGAGGGAGGGAGGAGAAAAAGAGAAACTCATGGATTGGGCTGACCTCCCCAGCTCTACCCTGTCCACGTGCTTCTGTGGTTTGGCCATTGTTGCTGTTGTTTCCAAGCTTGAGGAGAGCATCCACGGGAGCTCGCTGCAAAGGAGGGCTCCAGCCTGGCCTTCCTCTGCCAGAGCATGAGACAAGAAGTGGAACAACCGTCAACAAGATAATATAATGAATTCAATGCCAGGGTGACAGTTTCACTGGGAAAGACATTAGAAAGAGAACACTGATCTCTTTAGTTGTTCTCCTTTAGTGCATTAGGTGGATTTATGTGACTCAGGAATGCATTTCTCAGACAGAAATCAGATTATGATTTTAAGCATCTGTTAAACTTTGCCTCTTTTTTCATTAAGCCTGACACCAATCTTTTTGTCTTTTTATTTATACCTGTGTGTCTATAATTCTGCTATAATTTCTGATCTTTCAGGAATTTCTAAAATGTCTAAATTGCTGATCTGTCTCCTTGCAGGCAAGTCTCACCTGGCTATAGTACAAAGAGTAAACAATGAAGGAGAAGGGGATCCTTTTTATGAAGTCCTGGGAATTGTCACTTTAGAAGATGTGATTGAAGAGATCATCAAGTCTGAAATTCTGGATGAAACAGATCTATACAGTGAGTAGAAATATTTGCACTTTGTAGACGAGAGGGAAGACTCCATCCAGCAGCAGTTGTGTTTAATAGCTGTGTTTTGAGAGATGTTAAGTTGCTGATTTAAAATCTCAATGGTGAAATGACCTGTAGATCCCTCAGATGGTCAAAGTAATTTTTGTTTTCGCAGCATGGGCACCTCACCCCTTTATGCTGTATTAATTCAGAAATAGGACAGGTTTCTTTATTTGACCCTTCCATCAAGAAGGTTTACATCTGCAACAGTCTGGTCTCTCCTGCTAGCTGTTCTCCACCACAGTGACCTTATTAAACCTTTTTGTTACAGTGCTCACGACTTCCCACATGTTCCTCTAACCTCTCTCTGCCTCAAGGGCCTGTAGTCCATGTACTACTGTACTTTAGCAAGAAGGCACGCAAATACCATGCCTGAAGGAAGGGGAATGGAGTCTCTTTAGAGTCTCTCTCTCTCACTCATTCAGAAAACCTGAGAATGGAAGGTCATCTTCAGGGCTGAAAACCAGCATGTCCTAAATGCTCTTTTTATCACTCAGTACAGCTCCTTCCTTCCTTTGTGTTAACATATGTTGAGGGAGATGATGCTGCAGGTCAACCATTACCTGGGACTTGAGAGATCTGGACTCTTTTCCTTCCCAGTTTAGAGTTTGTCTGGTCTTTGGCCAGTTACCTAAAGTGTCTTTGCTCCTCTTCCCATCTGCACAATCTGGCCTGTGCATACGGGACTTCCTTTCTGTCATTCTTCATCTGCCTTATCTGTGCTTTGATCACTTGCTGGCAGATGCTGTTTTTCACTATGTGTTCACATGTAGCACAAGGATGTCTCTAGATTCTATTGTAATGGAAATAATAATTTTAAATATCTTTAACACTGTTCAGCTGTCTTTTGCTTTCTTTTTCTTTCTTCATGAAAGGGATCTGAATGTTTCTACAGCATCTTTTTCAGGCCGATGCAAGCATCTTCTATCCTCCCTCCAAGCCAAATGCCAAATGAGCACTTTACACTGTGGGATAGACATACTTCTACTTTTCCTAATAGATTGTTATTGCCTGAACTACGTTCTATAGCTGGTCAGTATTTTACCAGTATTTATGTGCCCAAAGGTTCATGTAAATCACAGTTGTGTTTTATGATATGCTAAACAGTCTAATTACTGTGCAAATCACAGAAGTCCAGTTAGTATCGATTTCTTTTCATACCTTCACAAATGAATTGTTGGGCTAATCAGTTACAACATAATGCTTTTACAGGGTGAATTCAGACTTTCTTTTATACTCCAAAAAGATCCTATCTTTGTCTCATCACCTTTGAGACATTTCCATGTTTCTACAAGTGAAAAGACATTGCATATGCTTTTCAATGTTTTTTTTCCCTTGTTTGTTAGGAGAAACCACATAGATCATGCTGTGTTGTTCTTCAGGACAAAAAAAGCTTTGACCATTAATAGCATGTTAGAGGGCAAGGAAATGAGAATTTAATTTTACTGTCTGAAGACTTCCTAGATTAACAAAATAGAGCTGGTGAACATGAGTTCATTTGAAACTCTCCTTCCTGGGAAGGTTTTACTATTGAAAATTCCTGGTTCAGAACAGGAGGGAAACTTCACTTCCTAGGCTTCCTGGAGGATGCAGGAAATTTTAGGGGGTGACTCCTGCTATGTACCATGAAGATGAACTTCTAGTTTCTTTATGAAGCACTTGAGTTCATTCCACTGTTTAGATTGAAGGAAACTGTAGCAGTAAGGGAGAGAGCAGAAATCCAGAGAAGCTGCGAGGATCACAGAAGATGTGATAGGTTTTGGATTTGGGCAGACTGATGTGCTGTAACTACTTCCAGTTGGTGTAGTGATGGGAACATGTTTTGGGTTTACTGAAGGTACTTTATTGTCCACAATATTGTTAAGGCAGCTCGTTTTTGATGTTGCTATCAGCGTGTCAGTACTAGTAACCCCATCTAGTACAAGAGTTCTCTGATGCTGTTCATTATAAGACCAAGCTGGCTTGCTCAGCTCAGACCAAGCCAACTTGAAACCTTTGGACTGATTTGCTCTGTGCTAGGTGTTTACTTAAAAGTAGACCTTATGAAAAATTTTGGCAGCGTTGTTACGCCTTTGTTCTGAAGTTTTAAGAATGTTTTGTTTTGCTTTGATGGAAACTTGAAATTTGATGAAATGGCTGACCTTGGTGTTGGAGCTGTGCCTTTCTGCTGTTTCCATGAAAATCCATTTGAACTGTGTTAGGGTAGAAGCAATTGTATATTTACAGTTTTTGCTGAAAGCTGTTCCACTGCTGAAGCTCTGCAGCTGAATTTCTCGAGTGTTGTGAACCCAATAAACGTGTGATATTTCTTCAAATTGCTCTAGTCTGCTATGTCTTATGGCTTGCAGAGATGTTGGGAGCAAGGAGAAGAAGATGGGAGCAAGCAAAATTGTTAAATATGTCTGACCTATCAACATCTGGATAGACTGAGTATTTCTGAGCATGAGACTTTGTATTGGGGATGCTGATGGGGTGGAAAGAAGAGGTTTCTGTCATGACACAGGTAGGCTCTGACTTCGTCTCAGCCAGTGTCACGATGAAAAGCTGTCAGTGTGTTTGGCTCTTAGTATTGGAATGCTGGASCATTTTTTCATGGTTGGCACACTAGAGGAATCTGTCCTGCACTCCCATGGCCCTAGCTATGGTGGGAGAGCATTTCTCAACCTTCTCAGAGGCCCAAGAGAGAAAGCTGTATGATCTGCGTTCGCCTCAGACCACGGAGTCCACTTGAGGAACATGGAGTTCACTGTTCTGACCCGGGTTTGACTGGTGGCCTGTCTTATTTAGCTCTTTCTAATTGAAGACGAGTTTAATCATCCCCTTACTGCAACTGGAATGCTGCTGTTTTTCACGCATACAGATTCAGAGAGGGTTTGCCCCATGTAAAATCTGGGATTTTTCTACAAATGAAATACCTTAACACACCCTTGTGCATGTGTTCTGCATGATGTGTAAGCATCAGCTTACATTTGCATTTTTACATCCTCACCCGTGTGCTGTTCAGCAGTCTGTCTCAGCGAATATGACCTCTGGCAAGCCCATGCTGCAGGGACGTTCAGTGCCACGCCATGGGGCCCATTGGCTACAGAGCTGCACTGCTGCAGCTGCAATAGCTTTCACCTAATGATTTTTTTTTAGCCTTGGGAAGTCACTTCCCTGAGGGGAAGACCACATCTTACCCGAACATTCCTATTTCCAAACAGCTGTCAAAACAGGTATGTTAAATACATGTGCTGGTAAACTCTGTTATCACTTCTCCCATTTAAACCACAGAGCTATGGGAATAAAAATTGTTTGCCCTAATAAGCATTTCCACTGTCATCCAGTGAAAGTGTAGCAACATAGAAACGGTTGTGCAACGCCGATTTGTCTGGCGAGACCTACAGATATTGGCATGGTGTACATCGGTATCCTACGCCAGGAGAGCAGAGCTTTGTGTAGCTGGAATCTAATCTTTAGATACGTCAAGGTGGTTGCCACCTGTTAGAAAATGATGCTTTTACCTTGTTGGCCATTAGGACTGTGGACTTGCTAACCTTCTGCTGTCTAGCACTGGTAGGCTGCAGGAGCTGCATCCTTACAAGAAGCCATTTTAGGCTGTTTGAGAGCTTCAGGTTTAGTCCCGCTGACTTTCTGTCAGTTGCCAAAACATGCGTGATACACAAGGCAACCTGGTTTTCCCAGCTAGGGACAAAAAGAACTGGCAAAACTAGCTTAGTTAATTCGTAAACCTTTCTTTTAAAATGAACCAAACTCACAGGCTTAAAAAGACCTGTGCAGTGTGTGGGGGCATAGGCTGTCAGCCTGGGTGTGTGCATCACTGGGGGGATGAGGGAGAGGGGGACGTGGGGTGTGTGCTGAGTGAGACTCTGGCATCCACCTCTGACTGCCTTGGGCTGGGCATCCTGGTGCTGAGAATGGGCACAGGGTCAGTGAGTCTAGTCCTCTGGGAATTGTAGTTTCTTTTCCTGGAGTATCTGACAGATGCACATCTCAAGCAGTTGCTTGTCTCTGTCCTTGTACAGTTCTTGTGTGCCAGACAGAACCACACTTCCATTTGATAAAATATTTTTGTCCTCATTCTCTTGTCTGGAGCTCACTGCAGATGTCTACTCTGTCCTGAAGACAAAAGGACAAAAAGGAGCACAGGAAGAGAATGAGAACCTTCCCAGAACATTGTCTGGGTGCATTTGCAGCGCCCGTCAACCTGCTGCTTGCCTGCCCGCCCAACTGAACAGGTGATCTGAGGTTTGAACTCCCTGTTCTGTAGCTGTCTCCAGTCCAAGCTGGCTCCTTCAAGGAAATTCATGCAATCACTTGTGGTGTTCTGCATCAGGCCTGGAAGTTCAGGAATATTACAAGAGAGATCACAACCTTACTTGTATTTGGACCCTTCCTCTTCTTGAATTCTCTCCCTTAGCCCAGGAGCTCACAGTGAGCCTTGCTGCCTTTGATTTGAAAGAAAAGTCTAAATATTCCCAGAACCTACTGAAGATAGTTGCARTATTTGTCGATATCTCACCAAAAGCTATACTGAGGGTATCCCTCATACATCACATTGTTCATGTTGCAGAACCAAACAGCGTCACAGCACTCTGTAAGCAGAGATTGCTTCAGCATGCCAAGATAACTTCAGTGCCCAGGTCTCCATCTGACTTACTGTAGAAAGGATAGACAGGAAATACCTGGTCCAGATTCAACTACTTCTGTCACCATCCAATCCTTGGTTCCTATGTCTTACAAGAAGCTTGGAAGTTGTTTGGATAGCAAAGAACAATTAAGACCATCCCTTACAAAAATAAGCCAAGATAATGGCTTTAAGCCATATGGCTCTGCTCTCACTGTGTAACATTTTTCTTGGGGGGAAGGTTTCTGGACAAGCTGCCAAGGAAATAGTAGGAGGAGTTGAAATCACCCATCATTTGATTAAGAGCCTGTGTCTCTTACCTTGATGACTGATGCAGATGGAAAGATTTAAGGCATCCTCCCATGGTGTGATGCTGGCCCTGTTTTCAGGTACCAGAAGTGCAGTGTGAAGCCTGCGGTGGTACAGCTCATTCACAGGAGAAATACAGAGATGCTTTACTGCCCCGCTGAAGAGACGTTTCCCTGTCCCAGGGCCAAAACTTGTACTTGTGGTGATTTTTGCCTCCCTGAAGAGAGCAATGACAGAGCTCCTTGTGAGAAAGCATCTCAGCCACAGCATTGTAAAAAATAGCATTCTCTGAGCTTTTCAGAAAAAGCAGTTTCTTTTCTTCTTACCTCTTACAAGAGGTAGGACCTAGTGAGAGCTTCTGGGGGACTTTTCTCCTATTCACTTTCCATTGCTTTGGTATCCATCTTTCCTTTAACTGTAAGTACAGATAAGGTCTGTCTCAGACTATATTCCTAAGGCAGGGATTGTTTTTAGTCTGTAACCACTCCCTTGGGTGGTTTCTATTCCTGCTTTTGGAAGAGAAACTACAGTCCCTGATGTAGTCCAGGTCCTGGGTAAACTACTACTAGGGTAAGAGGCTTCTGGTTTCAAAGAAGAAAAAGGGCATGGGTCGTTATCGTTCTTCTCCATGTGCTTGGGAACAAGTACCTCAAATTTTCTGATTTGCACTGCTCGCAGAATGAGCTTTAGATATCTAGAGTAGATATGTTACTATCAGGACAGTATTGCTGTTGAGTCTGTGATAGTCCTATAGTGGAGGCTTGTCCATGGGAAGTTGAGGATCTAAATGTATTTGTATCTAAAAGGCTAGGTGACTTGGGAAAATCTTTCTAGAAATCTGTTAATTACCAGTATTGTGCATTTCCAAGCCCCAAACTCAACCGCTCTGAGCCCTATGTAGTCTGTAGCATATATTTGGACACCTACAGGACTCCAGATCTCAGTGGCTTCCTTGCTATGGTACATCACTTTAATCGTCTTTGCATGCATAACCCAAAATCTGGCAACAGCTACCTGGGAGTATGTGTGAGGTTTCACAGTGTTAGCTTCACCTACACCTCTTTGTGTGCTTGCCCGAATTCTCTGCAGTGAATCAATGTACCAGAACTGCCTGTGGTCCCTCAAAAGTCCAGTCATTTTAAACCAATGACTAGAGGTCTGATAGACAAGTAGCTATAGTGTTTAGAGTATCTTTCCCCACTAAGGCCCTAGAACCTGAGCTGTGCCTCAAGTCTGAGGGGCTCACAGTAATCGCCTCAAGACTTGGGTTTCCTGCAATATACAGTGGAGCTCAGAGCTGTCTGACAGCATTCTGCTGCTTATAGCCAATGCCACCTTACGCACTGTGTCAGCAGAGAAGAGCAAGACCCTGCCATCTAAGCAGAGACCTCTTCTCCCTGGAACTGATGTATACTGTACCCCAACATGCCTATAGCTCTCTGCTTACCTGGTTTTGTAGACATTTTGGCAGATTAGCTCAGTGGGTGGATGATAATAGTTGGGTTGTTTGTGCCTCTGCAACTCCATTTTTCATGTCGTCTTTCACAAATGGGGATTCCCCACCACAGAGCCTGTTTTAAGACACAGACGAACCAAGTGGCATGTATTTAGCTGAATAAAGGACAGGAGACCAGGATCACTAGCAGGTGAATTCCCATATCTGAACTCCTGAAGCTACTCTGTACTTCATTCTGGCTTCAGTGCCTGTAAAGCAGCCAGAGGTTCCCACCTCCAGGCTTTGTGGAAGTTTGGACAGGACAAAAGAAACTGCATACGCTAGACATTGGGAGTTACTTGGACCAAAGGCATGCGGATTTTGCCAAAGCTGTGAAGAGTCAGTGAAGCCATGGTACGGTGTAAGAAATAAGTCATTGCATATTTAGTCTATGTACTTGCTGGGAATTTTCTAAGGAATATATACGGAAAAAGTAGTTATCACAGATATTCTTGTAGAACAACACCTTTTGATCATTAGTAACACTGAGCAGGACGACTCCTCCCCACCTAGAAATGCACATGCACCTTATGTGTAATATGCAGAGCCGCTCTGCAATTAGATGTTTGCAGGCAGAGACTTTCCCCCCATTGAAGTGACAGAGAAGTGACAGAGTCTGTGGGTGCCTGGCTCTGCAGGACAGGGGCTCATGGCCAGATGAGCCTGCAGCACAGCTCGCTGGTTGTTTCTGGTTTGTGCTGTGTGCTGATGAGCAGGGCTTTGCATGTACTGCAGAGGGGTTTGTCTGCACCCTGTGCTCTGGGTGGCCATCCTGGCTGACTCCATCCGGCACGGTTCATGTTGGACCCCGTTCTAACAGAAATCGCTTCCTTCCTTTCTTTTCCCACCCTCCCTTCCCCAGCTGATAACAAGACGAAAAAGAAAGTAGCACATCGGGACAGGAAGCAGGACTTCTCTGCCTTCAAGCAGACAGACAGCGAGATGAAGGTTAAAATATCACCGCAGCTCCTCCTGGCAATGCACCGGTTCCTGGCAACAGGCAAGTGTGGGTTATCTTTTTTTGCGATCGTGCCAGAGCCTTGGAGGCAGTTTGTCAGCAAAGACCGGTGAGGTGGGTGGGACAGTGCAGGCGGGAAGGGAGGCTGGATTGTGGGGTGACAAATAATGCCACTGTTGTGTTTTTCTTTTTAAATTCTCTCCTCTCCTGTGTTCAGTGTCGGCATGAACCCTCTGAGACATTTACCAGGGGTGGACCAGTAACTTTAAATTGGTCTGAAAGGTAAGGATGAATGCCAAGTGCCGCACTGCATGTCTAGAGTCCGTCAGATTAACGACTAGCAAGTACACCCCATTAGGAAGAGCTCAGGGAACAAACCAAAGAGGACTCGATACCACTGGCCAGCTGACTGTAATTGCACTCTGGCGCCTTCTCCAGAAAGAGATGCTGGACTTTTTGCAGGAAGGTCTAAACCTGTTCCGTGAGACTTTTTGACTCCAAGTGAAAAACTCTCCCGACACATTTAATGCAGACTGCGCAGGCTGTTGAACTGTACTTTTAAAAATGGATTTCTGGCTGGCTTGTGTGACCTCCGTTGATGACTTCAGGTTTCAGAGGACAGTTGTCTCCATCCCAGAACACCTTGATGTTTTAGCCCTTGGGTGGGCAGTCTGGCAGAGAGGCCAGGGCCTTGAATGGTTTCTTGCAGCTGATACTGCCTTTCGTCGTAAAGTTGGTCCCTTCACCTCAGAGATGAGACCTGTTAACAGGAGAGCTTGTGGAAAACATACCTTCCTATTGCTCATGCTGTCTCTGACACATAAAGACTTCTCACATGCAGGCCTTTCAGACGGGCGTCTTTCACTGCTATGTTCAACATATATTCATGGGTTGAAAATGATAAAGTTTTGTCTCAAGTTTGCCAGCTCCAGTTGGAAATTAGTACTTCCCCTCCTCTAAGATGCAGTAACTGCCTGCCTAGATGCTCCTAGTCTGCCTTCATGCTTTATTTTGCCTCTGTGACTTGAAAGCAACATGTACGTGATCGGTTATCACATCTCAGCTGAGGGGCAGTAATTCCTTAAAAGGCTTGGACTCCTACGGCTCATGTGCACGTGAGCATGTCCGTGGTGAAAGGAAGCAGTTCAACAGGAAGATGTGGATTTAACAGCAAGCAAGGCGTTGTTCATGTAGTGGTACAAGACTTGATGGAGTTCCCTAAACACCTGCTCAACAGACATAGTCTTACAGTGCTGCTTCTCTACTTGTTTTGTGGATGAAAGGATTGTGTAGCTTAAATCCAGGTCTGTCTGTGAAGCCACTGCTAAATAAGATGAAAGCTACAGTTTTGGTTTCTCTGTTCTAAATTGAGAATAGTATCTTTAGCAGATGAAAGGTGCTGGGTCATTAATGGTCCTGTTCTGAAATGAGGTGTTGGGAAAGCTTATCAATTCGCATGTGTAAATCTCRACGTCCCTGGCTTAACTCTCCCACACAAGGATGAGCTTTTCCGCTTCAAACAGCTCCTGGTGGGAACACTGAAGAGCAAGTGAATAGGCGATGTGTTCTGTGTGTCAGGCATTAATCCCACATGGTTTGAGCTGACCTGCACTGTCTCTCACTTTGAGTAACTCTTCCCATATGAACTGTGGCAGCCCCAATTGTGTCTTTGATTTATGTAGAGCATCTATCTAGCGCAACTTTCTAGGCCCGAAACAGTGTTGTTTTTTTTTAAGAAGTGCAATAAATGCAGTAACTTTAATACCTTTTGAGGAAGGAAAAAACAAATTCAAAGATTCTCTGTGCCCCGATTGTAAAGCTTTTCCATTTATACAACTCTCCAGTGAGCCTATACAACTGTGACTCTGAACTCTCAAGAGGGCAAGACTGCCTTTTTCTTTTCCCTTTCAGATGAAGACATGGTTTTTGGTTGTTTTGAAAAATACTTCAGTAATGAAAGTTGGGGTGTGCTGGTTTTTTTCCCCCCTTACAAATCTAACAGTCTCAAAAGACAGGAAGCCTGCAATTCCATAATGGATTTCTCTGCATCTGTGTGTCTTTTATAGGCAAATGCTTATTAACGAGTATTGTTAACTTCTTGCCAGGCATATGAAGTGTAATGCCAAGTTGTATCTTGTGTTATAGAAGTAGAAGCATTTGGTCCATCCCAGATGTCAGAGAAGATCCTTCTCAGGCTGCTAAAACATCCCAACGTCATCCAGGAGCTGAAATACGATGAGAAGAACAAGAAAGCCCCAGAACACTACCTCTACCAGCGAAACAAGCCCGTCGACTACTTTGTTCTCATTTTACAGGTCAGACATGTGATTATGTAGATATGTGCAAAATCCTTCATCTCCTGACATATCCCTCTCTATACCTCTTCCAGTTGCTGAGGTTTGTCTTCTTTCAAACATGGGAATGGAACTATGGCTCCTGGGAACTCCTCCTGCCTCCTTTATGACCTTGCCAACCTTGAAGAGCTCACTCAGCTGCTTTCAGCCTCAGTTAAACCAGTTGTGAAGGGTAGACAGCACTTCCCACTTCCAGTCACCTGTTGAAAGTTACTTACGCTTTAGGTATCACTAGGATAGGCAATGCAAAGGAATCCCTGTGTACAGCTGGCATTGCTTGGAAAACAGGGGTGCAAAAAATGGCATGTCATAGGAGTTTGGCCAGGACRCTTTCTCTAATGCGTTTTTTCCTTTTGCAAAAGGGGGCATGAGGAGTTTGACAGTTTAGAGAAATGACATTTTTCTGTGCAATTTTGAAGTCTGTACCTTTGGTGTTGTGAGAAGCGCAGGTTTCGGTGGGGGCATTGCGCCATCTACTGAACTGATGCCACCTGCCACAGCCCCTGTGGTTCCTGGGCACCCTGCCATCCAAGCACTCACCCTACCCCGAGATCACTGCATTTGGGTGTTTTTTAGATTGGAGCCCTAGGTGGTGTGGAAGGACTGTTTTGTTACTTGACAGGAACGCTTGAATGGCTAGGTAAAGCTTTACACAGAAACTTAGCTTCCATCTAGCACCGTTTGAGCAGGAACAGTCCTTCAAGAGAGATTTTGCTGGAAAGGTGCTTATGTTTTTATCCTGCATAACTGAAATCAGTTTTGGTTGTAAAAACACAAGCATTGTAGCTAAGTTGTAACGCAGGGCTTGAAATCTTCCTTAACATGGCCTTAAAAAAAAAAACAAAGGGAGAGGGATTTAAACACTGTCAGTGATAAACAATTAAGAAAGCACTGGAATATGATATTGTGGATTCAACGTAATTCTCTTTTAAAAAAGGATCGTTTTTTTCAAGGGTTTGAGGAGCCACTGATAGCTCTTTAACTGCTCTTTCTTATGTGCTGAATTGTGCTGAAATATTCCAGAGGCAAGATAATGCTCCTGAATGAGGTAATGCTGAAAAGATGTAAATAGAGGACATGGGCGATACAAAAAAACAATCAGTTCTTTCTGAGCTATTCTTCAATCAATAAATATTTAGCGAACACAACATGCTAGGTCTGTAATGCATTTGGAAAATGAGTCTTGCAGTAGGTACATACATGAAAAATGGTAACAAGATTGGTTCTGCAAGGATCAAGAGGGGATAAATACTCTGCTTTTATTACTTAAATGGACTTGGACTTACTCTCTCATGTTGAGAGACCAAGAATACCTTCACAGTAAACACATGCCAGAACACAATTAAATGTATATTCTGTGCATTAAATTTACCAATTTAATCTCTGTAGAGTTACTGTTTTAGCTGGAATGTCACCTGTTTGCAACAGCTTTTCTCTTAGCTAACGGGAAGTTCTTCTGAGCAGTTTGAGATTTGTTTTTGTCATTGTGTTTTTTCAAAGTTCCTGTTAGAACATTAAACAGTGGAAAACCAGAAACCACACGTGCGTGCATTTAAAAAGGGCAGAACACATCTAATAGCACGCATGGGGAATTCTTAACAGCTTTTCAGCTGCTGTGACTATGCCAAGCATGCCTGGTCTTTAATATGGCCACCACTGGGAAGCTTGGAGGTGCTGGGTGTGCTGATAAAGCAATGGTCTTGGAACTGAAACTCAACTCCTACTACTAGTTACTAGTTTGTATTTAGCTAAAAACTCCAGACTGTATGTGAAAATCAAAGCCTGGTTGTGTATGTATTTTGGAGACCTGGTCTTGGCTGGTGAATAACTACCAGCAGTAAGTAGGTTGAGAGCTCTGTTTATAGCCAGTCTTTGCCTGGGTGATGAAATCGTACCTTTTGGAAGGCTTATAATGAACAAATAAGCTACTTATTTGTGTCGTGGAGTGAAATTGGTTTTAAAAGGGATTATATGAAGTTGTTGCTTGTGATAGCAGGAAAGTGGATTTGTGAGCTAGGTACTCTCTTGCTGCTAGGTAGATTTTGTGGTTTTTCTCATCTGGGACAGTTAGACAAACTGACTTGGTATCAGGGCTCATGCAAGTTGAGTTCATTTTCACGTTTTTCTGCCCAGTACAATACTGTAAAGTTAAAGGCATGATTATTTATTTTAAATGGTGCTTAATGAAATAAACACACAGAAATGAAATCTACTTTTTGGACTCATTTTGACCCGATTGTGTCCAGTTGATGTTCAGTCTACTTAGTACACATGGGACAGGCAGTCTGTCTGCCCTTTCCAGCCTAGCCAGAGGGAAAGCATTGCAGGTAATGACATTGCCTGAAATCCCAACCTTTGTGTAGTTCAGCCTGAAAGCTGCATGAGATTTCTTCTGTCTGCAGGGGTGTGCTGTAACTCTCCGTGCAGTACCAGTAAGGATGGATGGACATGAAAACCACTAAGAAGCCAATTATTTTTGGCTACTTGTATACCAAAGTAACTGGGATGTTTACAGCTATGTTTGATATGGTGTGTTCTGTTCTAGAGTCCTTTGTAGGATGTGATGTTGAACGTTTGGTTCAGCCGACATCAGAAACAGGTGCACTTGTGTGGTAATGTGGTTTTGTACAGCTTGGGAAGCACTGAGGGTGCTTCTAGGCAAGACCCTGTGAAAGAGCAGGATCTTAAGTTAAGGGTGCTGGAATACATAAAACTGCTAGAAACCAAGAAAACCAAAGTAGCCCCAAGGCTGTTTCTTCAGGAATAAGGGCTTTGTTTCTGTGGGAATCTCATCGGTAAAGGCAGACAGCCTCCTCGCATGTTGTCTCCCATCTCCCTTTCCTATGTTTGTGTTAGAGGGGACTCTGTGTGTGAATGTGAGCTGTGGCCCAAAATGTCTAGGTGTCTCAAGACCCCAGGTGACTGTGCTACATATAAGCTTGTTGTGATACTGCAGGAGTATTTTTTCACTCTGCATTGAGGGAAAGCAGCCTGGCAGCACTTGGAGCAGGGCAATAGTACCACCCTGAAGCGCTGTGGTGATCCCGCTCCCCTGCAGGGGCTTATGCTGGCCACAGGGCACCAAAGACCAGGATAGCTCAGGGCACAAGAGCGTGTTGCCCTCCAGGGTCTGCCCCTGTTCAGGCACCATTACAAACTGCAGAGACCGTGACGCTGCTTAGGAATGTCAGGCAAAACTAGCTTTCAGGGCTCAAGTCTGGTCTTGTGCCTCGAGACCTACAGTCCCTTTTAATTGCAGCTCTCTCTCCTTTTCCTTAACAGGGGAAAGTGGAAGTGGAGGCTGGGAAAGAGGGGATGAAGTTTGAAGCTGGTGCTTTTTCCTACTATGGGGTGATGGCCCTCACAGCATCGCCAGGTATGTCCTCTTACCTTCTGCTTCTGGAATGCGCTCCTGCACAAGCCTGCCCGTCCTGTGAGTGCGGCGGGAGGAGGCTGCGCAGGGCATCCCCCTGCCATGTCCGTGGGGCTGATGTAAACAATACCTCCTTACCAGCAAAACTGCCTGCCTGGCACAGCGTCCCTGGGAGGGGCCCGGGCTGGTGGCAGTGCTGACTCTGAAAGCCAGCGGCTGGCAGCRGTTTGCCAGCTCCCGGGGAATGCGAGTGTTGGCCTTAGTGAGTGGTGTGTTTGGTACTGGAGGACAGCTTTGTAGTTTTGCTCACGGTAGGGTAACAGGGGTTGAATTAACGGGAATAAATAATTAGTGGCAGAGGGACATCTAGTGGTGCGAAGTACAAACACCCGGTTAGTTTGGGGATGGTTCGCTTTACCAGTCTTGTTTCTAAAGCTGTCTTGAGGAAAAGGAGGGCAGCAGTGCAAGAAAAGTGATTGCTCCTGTCAGCTTGTGTGGAAATGTAACCAAGAAACCGGCAAGGGGGGAGAGCTGGTGTCTGAGGGCGAGGTGCGAGCCAGTCCCCAGCACACAAGCGGTAGCCGCACAAGCCACCACCTCACAGGCGCAGGTTGGGAGATTGTCTTATAATCCACCAAGAGTAGGCTCCAGTGCTGTATTTCAGCATTTGGTGATGTATTTTGGTGCCAGCAGTGTCACCACTGAGATCTCAACCTCAGCTGGGAATCCACAGCCCCATTGGGGAGAGCTGGGGTGCTGGTGCTGGCATTGGCCACCTGCTGACCCAAAGTCGCTTGGTCAGCTTCAGGGAGAGACGTTTCTCACGCTGAAATCGGGTCCTCCTGTCGCAGCAGGGTTTATGTTCCACTTGAGAGGCAGCTTGTTTTAATTGTACGCTCATGAGCACTCCCTTTATGTATGTGTACCTATGTGTATGTACATTAGCRAACGGCGTTGGAATGAAAATGATTTTGTAAGTTATGAGTATAGCCTTATTAAACTCTACTGACAACAGCAGTTCTCTTGGACATGTGAGCTCACTTCTACAGGCAAGACTAATTCTTCCTTAATTATGTGCACTTTAATTTGATCAGTCTAGCTTATACTTTTTGAGGCTTGACAGATTTGAAAGTGTGCAGAGCACTGGGTGGATTTTATCTGAATGATCGCAGCAGTGTTCACGAGGAATCGTGACACACACGTGTGTACAACTGCATCATACCCTCAGCTTCGCAGCTCAGCTTTTGCCATATGGGCCAGTCATGGAGCTGTGTTAGGCATGGTCACTTCTCCTACCAGACCTACACTTGGAAATCACTTGTGGCATCTCTGCTTTGCCAGCATTGTTCAGTTTGAATGTTTTCATGTGGGTTTTTTTTTTTTTGTGTTGCTAACCCTCCCCACAACCATGCTAGCTGCCCCAAGTACTGTGAGGTCAAATGATCTCCTCTTCGTGTGCCCTGAAATCCATCTTGGATTTTGTCATGTCAAACTTAAGGATATGCACTATTTTAAATTAATCTTGGCCAACCTTGAATTTGTTTACCTTCAACTGATTGACTTTTACCAGTAGCAAACCCCTCATTTTGCTGGCTTTCCCTCCAGGTTTTAGAGAATTTGTTTTATGATGTCTTGCAGCATCCTGAGATTTCTGTTAGGAAGAGCTCATAAAAATAAATTCCTGTTGCTTTGTGTAGACAGGAAAGCTCAGTGAAAGTATAAGTCATTGCAGAACAAGAGAAAACTCCTGCTCTTCTGTGTGTCCTAGTTAGACTTCAGGTGCCTGCTCTCCCCACCTGGAATGTGAAGTCAGTAACAGGAGAGTAAAGCATTAAAACAAACAAACAAACAAACAAACAAACAAAAAAAACCCAACAAAACAAAAACCAAATAACACCCCCCCACCAAACCAAACCAAACCAAACCAAAAACCCAAAACCAAAAAAAACCCCAACAAAAGAGCGAAGCTTTTTTCTTTAACTACAGCTGGGGAGGGATTTGCAGTAATGATGAGCAGGACTGTATCCATCCTGACAGGGGTGAGCTTTGGAGAATCACAGCCTCGCTTGACATTTTACTGAAATCTTGAAGAACTATGAAGTGTCCTTTGGTTTTATTTCTATTTTTGTCTGACTCCCATAAGGAACAGCACCTGTGAAAGCTTTCTGGCTTGTTTTAACTCTTTGCCTTCCAGGCTGGAGTGGGCACCACTGCTCCTTTAGAACTATTTTAAAACAGCGTACCTTGATGGACTGTTCTGTGCTGGATAACCATTCAAATTAACAAGTGAAAATTGTTCACTTCACTGTAATTCCTTAGGCTTGTTTTTTGGTTTATTCCTAAAATTGTTTAATTGTCTTTTTTGTTTTTGCTTTTGTTTTAACCCTTTACTTTTTCACAGTTGATTTGCACTTTTGGTTTTAGTTCTTCAGTGTGTGAACTGGCTCCTTCCCCTGTCGAGTGTGGATAGCTGCCGCCTTTCTGGTCGTGATCTCATCCTTTTTCTCTCCCTCTTCTAGTTCCCTTGTCCCTGTCTCGTACCTTTGTTGTCAGCAGAACAGAGTTGTTAGCAGCAGGTTCTCCAGGTAAATCCGCATGCTTCTATTTTCACCATTCTTGTGACTGCCCTGATACCATAAAAAGTCAGCTGCAGTCTGTATTTATCTGAACCCTTTGCTCGTTAGGGAGAAGTCCAGCACAGAGTTATGCCTCGCAGGTAGGTATTCTGAACTTTCGTTTATGGTAACTGGTAGCAACATGACAGAGTCATCAAAATGGGAAGAACTAAAAACACGTTGAAGAAAATGTATTTCGTAATGTGTGCTTGTTCTTGTTTCTCATATGTACGCTGGTGGAAAATTAGGAGGGGAGATTTTTTAAAAGAAGGTATTCTCCCCCAGGCTGAGGCTTAAAAATTTCTGAAGAAAATGCATTTGGCAGAGGAGAATGTCTGCTGCTAAACTGCCATAAAAGGAAAACTTCTGTAATGAAAGAATTCTTATATTCTCATATGGGTAAATTCTATGGTTTGTATACAGTCTGGCCATTTCAATTCTTCAAAAGCTTTGAGCTTTCTCTCAGTGAGGTTAATGCCATGGACCGGCACAGTGATTTACTGAGTGGACGGATTTGCAATGGAACGTGCAAGAAGGTTGTGGGACCTCCTGTGGGGTTTTCTGGTTCCCATTTTGCTTAAGACCTTTCCTTGCTGAATAATCAAGTTGACTGACACAGAAATCCCTTTGGAGAGCAGAGACCAAGGAGAGAACAAATTAGGCCAAAAAGAGCTCTGAGATGTGGTTGAGCGGTTGGAAATTGGGAAGGATCAAGAACTGAGCTTTGCAGACACTGCAGGCACAAAATACTTGAGAAAAATGGAAACCCATCAAGAAAGCCTGTAGGAACAGCAGAATCCTAAAATAGTTTGGGCCACAGTGAACATATTTCTTCCTTTTGAAGTTTTCTTTTTCAGATGAAATGTCTTTCCCTAGATCTAAAAGCAAACAAGATAATGATATGCATATTTAAGTGAAACATCTCCTAAACATTAATACATATCATGCGTTTCATAAACTTTCACCATCTGCTTCCTGTATTTTCCCCCTCTTCTTTTTTTCACTTTTGAAAGTGTATTTCACCATCAGTCTTTAAATTAGTCTCATGCACATTCCAAACAAACTACAGGTTGTTGCCCTGCAGGGGATTTTTTTCCTGCCCTGTTAAAGTTTCCTGCTGCTAAACTTCAAAGAAGGGGGAGAAATTTAATCTTTCTTTAATTAAAGTACCTGATGGCTTTCTTTTAAGCTCGGCAGCTTTGATTATCTTTTTTAGCTTGGTTCTTTTGTTTTGCCAGGTCGTCTTTTTTTTTTTTTTTTCTTTTCCTTGCTACAAGTAAGTGTACACTTTGCACATGCAAGTTGTTTCCAAAATAAATGCCAAGCATATTTTCCTAGCTTTTTCCCCAACTAAAAAAAAAAAAATTAAAAAATCAATAATGGAAAATAATAATGGGAAGAATCTCCTTTGAAAGGAACAGATATGGTAAGCCTGGTCACTATGACAATGTGGTACCAGTTTTGATGAAACTCGGACCTTCTGCTGGGTCCTTCTAAAAAGGATCCTGTTGTTTAACCCTAAATTCATAATACAGTTGTATTGATGTTTATCTTGTGGTCTGTGCTCTTTATCCCTTGTATAGGAAGGTGAGGAGTATAGGAAAACCTGGCTAGACAAGATCTGTCCAGATCTGGGCTGGCCTGCTAGGGGGCTGGCAGGGTGCTGTTCTGCAAACATGGACCTGCCTGGTATTCTTCTGTCGTCTGCCCTTTCTGTATCCTTCCTTCTTCATCAACTTCTCTTCTCCCTCCCTGACTTGTACGTGGTCCAGAAGTGATGTCCTTTCCCTCAGATTTTTAGTAATCATACTTTTTTGTTCTGTCCTTTTGTTTCACCTGTCCCTTTGGTTTGTTTTGTTTTGGTTTTTTTAATATATGCTTTGTCATGTTGCTCTCTGTCCTTCTTTGTTTCTGATCAGTAATGTACTATAAGACCCCTGGTGAAAAGAAAGGGCAGATAAAAGTCACACTAGTGACAGTAAAGCTGTTCCAGATGGAAACCTTTATCCCAAGCAGCAGTGACGCTGTTCTTGTCACACACAGCCATATTTTGTGTATGCCGGTGGGAAAGACAGGACAGATTCACTCAGCCTTCAGAGTTCCTTGTTCTCCAGTGGGAATTACAGCATCAAGCCCTGTGTGCAGATAGAGGTTTGGCTCCTGGCAGCAGTTATTGCAGCCTGCTGTGGCTTTCAAGATGGCAAGTCAGTATGGAGGAAAACCTTGCAGGGCTCCGAGTGCTTCCCCCTGAGCCTGTACTTGGTGTTGCCATAGGGACCTGCACTAATTCTATAGTGCAGAAATGGCAGAAAAATTGCCAGGTTGTGAGAACCTGTATTTTTCTGTTGCCTTTTCTAAAATGGAAGGAAAGACAACATCAGAGGGATTTTAAGTAGGAAATAAAAACAGGGCAATTCTGCCATGCATCTAGAAGCGTCTAAAGTGTTAGGTTTAGGAAAGGCTGGATGCAGAGATGTAGAACAGGCTGTGTCATTTGGGCAAGGAGAGATTATATTTGTAGTGATTAAGTGGCAGAGGTAGAGTTGATTTTAGGGAGCTTTTTTTTGTTAGAAATAAGTTTATATATAGAAAAGTCTTCAAAAAAGAATTTGAAAAGCTTGCAAGGATACTGTTGCTGATTTGCTCGAAGTGGCTTTGTATCTTAAGATTATATGAAAATGATCTTTCAGCTGAGAATGGGGGTCACATGGTGAGTAGCATAGTTTACATCAAGTTTCAGTTTGGGCTCGCTGAATGAAATTTAACTGCACTAAGATCCAAAAATTCACCAGTCCCAAAGACAATTCTTTGATCAGTATGTACTGTGTGTGCACCCAGGGAGAAGCCAATCTGCAGGAGGCTTGGGATCTCTCTTAGGATGCATTTCTGCCCTCCTGTCTTCTGGATCACTGTGTGGGTGGAAGCTAGGGATGCAAAATGTCTGTGGCTTCCTGAAAGCACGTTTACTTGAGATAAGCTGTGGCCAATCACACTCGCAGGGGACAGCTGCGAGGTTTTCAAGTGAAACCCTGCAGTGCTTAAAGGCGGGTGATGGAAAATGATGTCTCTAGTTTACTCCTTTCCTGGACACAGATTTTTTTCTCTGTAGCATGGACTGTTTTCCCTGTTTTGCTGGCTGGCATGTACCACATGGAGCTTGCTCTCCTTCATTGAGTTTTTTCCCCTTCAAGCACTTGGAGGTACTAGAGGAAATGTTGAAGTAATCATCACGTGGACTGCACTCTGGTCCACTGAGGACTCTGTCACTGTTATGATTTTGAAAATGTCTGCTCTAACTCAGGGAACAAGGCATATGTAGGTACCAGGTGGAATAAAAGGGGGTAAGGGTTAGCTGGGACTGACTGTGGATGAAAGGTCTGGTATGGAGTTACGATTACAAATCATTAAGAAGAAAAAAGAAAATCTATTTAGCATGATCTGACTATCAAGAGCTCCTGTAAGGGAGCTTTGGGAAGTTACCTTTCTCTGGTGGTTACCACTCATCAGCTGAAGCACTGTGACCAACTGTGCACAGGGCATGTCCATTGCAGCATAAACAAAACCAGGTTTGTTTAAGGCATCCTCAGTGATGTCGGCTACCAGCTCTGGACTCAAAATGTACTCTTTTTCAGGGTAATTTGGTTGTTTAGCTGCATGTTTAGTCATGAGTGGGTTAAGTATTTGCAGTTCTTTTGTGCTACATCGTGATTTATTATGTCCCTTTGAAACTGGTGACTTTAAATCTTTTCTACTTGATTTAAGAAATCTCTCGCTCTTGCCTGTTTCTCAGCCGAAAACAAGTCTCCACCTCGGCCCTGCGGCTTGAATCACTCAGACTCTTTAAACCGAAGTGATCGCATCGATGCAGTGACACCAACGTTAGGGAGCAGCAACAACCAGCTGAACGCATCTTTCCTCCAAGTGTATGTTCCGGACTACTCAGTGAAAGCGCTCACAGACATTCAGTTTGTCAAGGTAAGAAAAAAGCTGGAAAGGCCCCGCTGGAAAGCTGGGCTTGCCTGGTAGGATGGAGAGCCTGGGGAAGGGAGGTCCCTCTAGATTGCTCTGCGAGTAAATAAGATTATGAAAGCAGCCATTCAAAAATCACTTTAAATTACTTTTTCCCAATATCTGCTGTCCATTGATTTGTCTTCACTGTTCCTCTCATTTAGGCTTGTAAGTGGATTGGTCACATAAGTTTCTGGATTTCAGGTCCCTCAAGGAAAGATTATAGAAAATAACCTCTCTCTGCTTTTAGTCATGAAAGACGTATCCTTGTGAAGCCTTTGGAGCCATCTGAAATGGAGACCCTTCATTATCAGACAGTGTCCTTTTCTAAAGGATGAGACATTTTCTGTTGGTCGCAGTTTTTATTCACTTCTGATTTTGGTTTCAGTTTGGGGTTCTTGATCTTACTTTCCAACTTGTCATCCTTCTTCTGCTTGGAGAAGTCTTGGACATTTCTCTTTATCTTAACTTCACATGTTAGGCTCATGTCTCATACTACCAGTGAGTTGCTGCATGAATACAGCTCTGTCCCCCAGCATGGTGCATCCCACGCCGAAATGTGTGCGAGTCCTGTGGGATAGGAAATCTAGCTGAGCTGAGGAACAGCTAATGCTGGCAGCAATTCCAGCCCAGCTGGGAGTCCAGGGAAGCTGACGTCCTATGGCCAGAAGTTGACCTTGATGCTTTTCTTAAATTAAGTGTACGTTCACAGTTTCTTTGTATGCAACTCAAATGATTTGTGAACTCAACTTCTGTCAAAGTTAATTAAATATTAAGAACGTGGAATAGAGTAGAAATACTAGAATGCTGAATTGATTATTCCGTAGCCAAATTTTAAAAGGAGACTACAGTTTTACATTCAAAACTTGACAGATGCAAGTGTACTGGTCGATGGTTCAAGCCTTCAAGGTTTAGATCAGTAAATACTTATCACTGGACAAGTGATTCTCACTTGTCTCATTGCAATGGCTAATCTGCTGTACAGAGCAGCTGCTCATCTTATGCTGGTTTATGTGGAGTCCTTCCAACTCTCACTGTGTTCATACTGAGGCTAATGAATGCTAAACTGTCTGGTGTCTGTGCAATCAGACTTGCACACCTCTTTTTGCATCACTCCGCTTTACACATAGGACAGAGTACTCAACATTAGTGTTTTCACTGTGCCACGTGGGCATTTATTCAATTAATACCTTGTAAACCAGGGTTGTGAGCTGCTCGTGCACGTTTGGATTTTGCTTTTGGAGTTGTCACCTGCTCCACCTGACACTCTCCATTTCCAGTCCCTCTCTTGCGTTGCTACTGAAACTTAAGGTTTTCTAAAAGTCTTGTTTCACCTCTTCCACCTTCCTGCCTGCTGAGATAACCCACTGCTGTTGTAGCATGCAGGGCTGCCAGTGCATGTGCATCCTGCTACCAATCCTGGCTGAAAAGGCTGACCTGGAGGAGTTTACAGGGCTGGTTGCTTGTGGCTCCAGGAGGAATTCTCCCCTCTACCACCATATGCAGATATATGGGGCTATAGGCTTCCTTGCCTTTGGGGCTTCGTGGGCAGTAACACTCTGTGCTCTAGGCCAGCTCCTGTCTGTTCTGCTGAGTGCAGCCAGCTCTTGCAGAGACCAGTGGAAGACTTAATGGGTTGCTAATTTGGACTCATCTCTATGGAGATCCCAGTCTTTTCTAGAATCGAATGTTCTTATGTATCAGAATAAGGCTGTAGCTCCTGCTGCATTTGCTGGCCTAGACAAGAGCAGTAAGGCTTGTACCCTCTGGCTCTATAGGAACTCCTAGAGCCTCACCAGGAGCTCGCTGAAGTTGGGAGAAAGACTTCACTGAACTCTGGTTCTGGCCCTAAAAATGTGCATGGTTAGAAGGAAATGGAGATCTGATTTTAAAATCTCTGCATAGGAATAAATCCCTGCCTTTGAACAGCATGGTAATCGTACAGCTCTGTGCTTCCACCCTGTCTGGAAATGTCACCATGCTGTGGTGTTGAGTTGGGATGCTCTAGGCTTGCAAAGCGCAGGGATGTTTTATAGAAACAGGTAAACAGGGGTTGAAGTGTGATCATCTGGAAAGGGAGGGCACTTTATTTTCTCAGTGTGTCCCACGGTAGACACAAAAGTGTGACTGGCTATTTTTTATCCTTCCTTCTGTTCTTGGAGCAGATCTCAAGACAGCAGTACCAAAATGCCCTGATGGCATCCCGGATGGACAAAACACCTCAGTCCTCGGACAGTGAAAACACTAAAATCGAACTGACTCTTACGGAGCTGCATGACGGTTTGCCGGACGAGACAGCAAACCTGCTGAACGAACAGAACTGTGTGACTCACAACAAGCCCAACCACAGTATGCACAGTGAAGGAGCGATCTAGGAGCTGACCCCCCACAGCCCACCCATCCCATCTCCTCAGCAGGACCAGCCCTCGCTCCTTGCTGCCTCCTCCCCGAGTGTGAACACCGTTAGTATGTGCTTGCAACACTGTGCTGCATCCAGTGTTCTGAGACCAAAGACTTTTGCGTCCGTTCTGGGAGCAGAAGAGGAAGAAACAGGAAGAAAGGAGCAAAGAGCAAGAGAGACTAAAGCCCCAAGCGTGCTTTGGGAATGGTGAGCCACCCTTGAGAACGATGAAAATACTTCTTGCAAAGTAGAATCATGTTTATTTTTTATCTGTATTTTTGATCCTCGTTGGGTTTTTCCTCCTCAAACACATATGGAGAAGTTTAAAAGCTTCTCCAGTTATTTTTTCAAGAGAGATCATGTTTTTAAAAAGTATTTTGCAGAGTTTTAAATTGTTTCTGTCCCTCCCRAACCTCAAATGGGCTCTGTCGTGGTTTTGTGAATTGGCTCCAATGTCCTTAGGCCTCTTTTCACCCCTCTTTGGTCCTTTTTGTTGCCCTGTTGAAGAAGTTAGTAACCGGTACTTGTACATTATTTGTGTCCTAAGAATGAGCAAGCTTCAAGGAACCTCTGGTTTCAGCCACCTGGAGGGCCAAGGGATGAGTATTATTACATTCTTCCAGTTAAGTTTCAGGGAAGTAGTGATTACTTTGGTATTTAATGATCTCTCAAATTTCAGAAGGTTTCTTTGTAAAACAGGCAAAAGCGTTGTTACACTTACAGTTTTTGTAACCTCCAAAAACTTTGTGTATGTTGAAGATGATACTGGCGGGGAAGGAGTTAATTAGCAAAACTGCAGTCTCGTGAAATGAAAGCCAGGTGTAATTTTCCATAGTGAAGTAACTGGGTGATTTTTCATTGATGTTCCTGACAATTGCATGGTGAAGTAACGTGCGCACCCCAAAATGACAAGCTTTTAAGCACTCGCGTGCTGTAGCGGTCTGCGCACCATTACCTTGGCCAGAGCGGATGTGCAGTCTTTGCTAAWTAACAGAGAACATCAGTCTCCGTCCCCCCTTCAATCTCTAGTATTAACACAAAAGATGCTGCTACAATTATGCCCAAAGTACATCCTCCAGGTGACAGTAAACCTCTGCCAGTGCAAGGATGGGCTCTGCTGAGGAGTCGGGAGCTTCCTCTCCTCTCCAAGAACTGACAAAACTTTCCGGACGCGAGTGTATTGCACTTCAGGGATTCGGAGAGGTTCATTTCCAGGCTGTTCCCAGCCACATTCCTTCCTTTGAGTGGATTTAGTGCATTTCCTTCTCTCTTGCCCCTTTTAACAKCCTTTTTAGGGATTACCATGGTAGCAGAGCACAGAGCCTCCCGCCCAGCTGCCACTAATGCAGGGCACCCTGCATTGGGCAGCAGAAACCAATTCTTCCACCCCAAAAACCTGAATGCAGACTGGGTGCAAGCAAGAGACACCCCATGGCAGTTGTGCATCACACATTCTCCACTCCCACAGATGGAGTCTAAGTTCTCAAATGAAAAAAAAGTCGTTGTCCCCGATCCTCTCCCCTTCCAGTGCTGTCTCAAACAAAATGTGAACATTGCCCTTGGTATCTGGAGTGATTAATAAATCAGGCATTGCAGTTTCTCTGTTTTGAGACCCTTCCGTGGCCCCTGGCTGTGTAGCATTTCCCTTCCTTTCTTTACACCTGGATAATCTCATCTGACCCTCAAAGAAGCCCGCAGCCCCAAATGCAACTGCCAGAGCTCTCTGTGCCTGCATGCCTGCCCCGTCTCTCCTGCTCGCGGGCTAGGGAAGGCACTCGCCACAAGTTCCCGCAGTCCGTCTTTGCGAATGGTGGCTGGAAAGGTGCAATATTTTGCTGCAGGATCTCCCCGCAGGAAATTGGAGTGCATGGTGTCAGAGCCGACTGGTCTGCGTGTGTCTCTCCTCCTCTCTCTTTCAGCTTCAGAAAGCAGCCCTAGTTTTTGCTGTCCTCCCCGATGGGAAAGGTGCACTTCTTCCATGGAGCCACCCATGAGGATGAAGTCCCCACAAGGGGGCATAGAAATTGCACAGTATCTAACTTGTGCACCCAGTGAGGAGGAAACAGGGCCCCCAAAACCTTACTCTCACATTTAGCTTTTTATTAACTTCTTTTGAGTCCCATCTAAAAGTGTTTCCTTAGTCTCCATCCTCGCTCTGATGCGCACCAGCCTGCCACCRCCGAGAGCACACGGCTCAGTGTCAGCACGGGCTGACCTAAGCCCTGCTCGTTCCCAGAGAGCTGCCAATATTGCACCTTTCTCACAAAGCAAAATGTTGAGATGTTACAGCGTTTGTCCTTGGCGAGGGACTTGCCTCGCCAGTTTTTATCTAGCGTTGCTGAATGTAAAAGTTTGTCRGAAGTGTTTGACACAGTGGTGAACTTGAGATGCAGTATCCGTTTTGTCAAACCTGCTGAAGGACAGAAGGCTCAAGTCAAGGCAGCTCTCTCTCTGGGACGAGGTTGCTCACTGGATCTGACTTCTGCTTCTTATGGCAGGTTATGGATTTGTTTCAGTGTCTGTTTCCCTTTAAAAAAAAAAAAAAAAAAAGGCAAAAAAAACCAGTTTTTCCAACCAAAGCCATGTGATCCCAAAGCAAATACCTCCTGCTTCTGCCCATGCTGCACTGTTCCAAAATTTGCAGGCGATTTTTTGCATGACTGTTTTTCATCATTTGTACAGATCCGATAATGGAAAGTGAAATAATTTCCATAAAAATAGTTGATTATAGATGCGTTTCATATGGAAAATATGTACCTGACCCAGAGGGGTTAGGAGCTGCTACTACTAATTAGCTTGAAGAGCAAAGCATGGTCCTCTCCCCGGAGGGGAAAAAATCCAGTCTCCCTGTTCTCAGGGTATTTACAGTTTTACTGTTTAACAAATGCAAGGGGTTCCCAGCCCTCGTGGTGGGAACCATCACAAGCAGAGGAGCCCGGCGCCCAGCTCAGGATCACTTCTGAGCCTCCGGACGGCATTTGCTGGCATCGGGGCTTGGCTCTCCCAACTGCAATGGAGATGCCATGGCGTCTGAGTCTGTACCCTTGCAGGGGGTATCCTGCCAGAGCAGGTCTGCTTTCTCTGCCTCGCTGGCTGCCYGCCTGCATTCAGGTGGGCTCAGATGCCAGATGCTGTGCCGCAGTGCCATAAGGACGTGTGGCAGGGCTGACGGTTGTCACTGTGGCGCAGGGCACCAGCTGGTGGCTTTGGGAATCGTTGGACTTGACCTCAGACCTCGGCAAGGGTTTGACTCGTAGAAAGGATACTGCATCTTCCTATGTCAACTCCTACTGCCGCCTTTTTTCCCCTCGTCCGTCTGCCTCCAGGTGCAGGCAGAGGGGTGGACGATGGCCTGTTGGCCAGGGGAGGCTGGGAGGGCATCTAGCCATGGTTTCTACTGTCGATACAATTTTGCACAAGAGTTCTTTGAAGTGAGGTTTTCAACACTAATATCTTAAATGCACAACTGTGAATTATAACTTTTACACTCCTGTTGGTTGAATTTCCTTTAAATGAAATGAACCTGAATCTGTTGTAACTATGATTTTTTTTTTTTTTTTTAATTCTGTGTATTGCCAAATCTTTGTAAAGAGTGAAGGAATGTTCTTGCTTTCCAATGAGAATCTTTCTCCAAATGAGACTGACTCTGGTGACGTGGAGATCATATGAAGCACGCTAGTTCTGAGTGGAGAGGGGCTCAGGGTGGGCTTAGCAAACCAACCTCGGCCTCTCTGTAGACCCCAAGCTCAGACCCTCCAGAGTTTACAAAGTGCTTGTTGTTTTATTCCCAGCTTGTCCACTCCCTGAAATCCCTGTGCAGCTGATGGCCGCTGCCCCGGAGGAGCTCATGACAGGGTATCCCGCAGAGGGACGAGGGATGCTGGCAGGGTGTCCGGGCTGGCCGGGGAGCAGGGGCCCCGAGGCTGGCGTGGCAGGACGAGGTGCTTCCCCCATCCAGTTGCACCAGCAGAGCGAGCTCCACGAGGCAGGTCCTTCCACCGCTCTCCACTTCTGCTCCAACCCTGTAGTCATGTGGAGTTCCCTCTCACGCTCTTTTTGCCCCCATGTACGCTCCTGCTCCGGACTGAGCCGGGATGGGATGATGCAAGACCTGCGCGGGGCAGCTGGAGCTGGAGCTGGCTGCTCAAGACTTGCAGTTCTTGGGCCCTGTTGGAAGAGGGGTCAGCCACTCGTTCACATTGTGTTCGCTGTTCTGTTCCTCCTCTCTTCTCCTGGACTTACTCCCCTTTTCCTCACTGCAGGGTTTGTTTTTTGTTTTCTTCTTCTTTTCTTTAAGTGCCTTTTTGTGCGGGTGGAGCTGGCAAGAGTAGGAGTCTCAGGATATGGCCCTTTGCACTCACCTCAGACCTGGAGAAAGCTCAGGGGGAGCAGGGCAAGTTGCCCATGATGGCCCATGGACATCACCCGTTGCTGCTTCTCAGCCTTCAAGGCCCAGCTCAGATGAGGATGAGATTTTGGCACTGGTGGTGTCAGGCTCTGGCTCAAATCAGCTCAAAGAAAACCAAAGAGGTAGCTTTGTGCGAGGGGCTGCTTGGGCAGCGGTGGTGCTTCCTGTGATCTCTGCAGAGCTCAGCCGAGGGGCGTGGGGGTGTGGATGGCAGAGCAGCGCTGTCTCCTCACGAGCATCCTGTGTAAGTATCCTACGTGATGGAGAACACAGCCACATTCTCCAGGACCCCTTGGAACATGCATCTTCCTTGTGCTGAAATACACTATCTATAGAAATCATTCCCACATGAAAGATGTACCATATTTTATATGATACCTAATACACACGCCTGTGGTTTTAAAACTAGTACCTGTGTACCAGTTGTCGAGTTATCCAGTGTCTGGATTACCAGTAAAAAACGGGGGCTGGGGAGCGGGGAAGGATGCTGCAGAGAGTACCTCTTGTTGTGATGCTAACTTGAGGCTTCATCCCAAAGGTGTCCGACCAGCGTTGAGCAGTTCCTGTGTTCGTACTGTGCGCTGCCATGTGCGAAGCTGGCACAAAGCAGAAAACCAGCATGTGCTGAAAGGCTGGGTGTGATATGGACCTGGGCTTGCTGCCCGCCCTGCTGCCTGGCTCTACGCTGGGGCTCAAAATGGACCCAAAGAATTACCTGGTCCTTGGATACTGAGGGTTGGTTTGGCCCAACAATGAAATGACGAGCTTAACTAACGTGATCGAAAGCTGGGCATCTTTTCATGGCACTGAGAGCAGCCTTCATCCTGACGTGACCAGCAGAGAGGACAAGCTCTACACTACAAGCTGGGCTGGGAAGCTGCCCTCATCCCTGCTATGTTGTTATACTTGGTCCATCCGTTGCAGGTCTCTTGTTGGTGCAATCTCTGTGGTGATACTGGCCTCACTCCCATGCGTCGGGCACTCGGAGATATCCACAGCTTCCCACAGAGCCCCCTGGACAATCCCGCTCTTGTCCTGGAGCCTGGCTTCACGCTGGGTTGCGTTCCTCTGCAGTTACTTTCACGGCCGCATCCTTGAGGCCGTGTCCAGGTGAGGGGATGCTGTTGGTGCAGATCCAAGGCAGTACGGTTGAGCTTTTTGGTCTGGTTGTGCATATTTGCTGCTCCGTTAGAAGCTGAACGCTGAACCTGGGGAGGCCAGAGCATTCCCTAGGAGAAAGCCTGGGATGCCAGGTTATCCCAGCGCCCTTCCCTGAGCTGCAGGAATGGGAAGGGGGTGCCAGAAAGCTGCCTCCAGCCCGTGGCACGGTACAGGTGGCGGAGAGAGGTGTTTCACAGATCGGTAGCGCTGAACTCGGTCAAAGTGACATCTTATTGTTCTCATTATCCTGAGGTCAGGCTCTATAGCGGTTCTGCACCTTGGAAATACGGTACTCAAAGCTGCTGGTCTTCTGTCTCCAGCTGAAAAACATCTTTCTGCTCTTTCCTGAGGTTTCTCCTTCGGGCCCTCTTTTCCTCTGAGCAGGGCTGATCACTGGGATCCTGCAGAGGACGGTGCCCTGGCTGCTCTCGCCCCTCCAGCGCAGATTTCTGGCTAACGAAGTGCTTGATGTTTAATCCTCCCCCCAGCAGGAGGGGTTTGGCCCTTCTTGACAGAAGCTGCCTGTCATAGAGCTGGGCTTGAGGTTTGTCAGCTGTCGTGAGCCAAGCAAGCACCTGAAACATGCAAAGGCTGCAGGTTTTTTGCTCCGGAGGTGGATTTGATGTCTCTGTTGTCTTCTTCTCCTGGAAGCAGTGTGGCAGTTGGTTGATAGCAGGGTTTGTTGGGGAGGAAGGGCTTGTCCCAGCATTTAGTGCTTGGTGGAGCAGTCTAGCATCCCATTTCAGCTGTTTGGAGACCACAGAGCTTTATAAAAGGAGGTGGTTTTTTTATCCTCTGGGCATCACTGTTGTACCAAATCCTTCCAAATTCAAGTGAGAAACTTGTAGGTGTCAGATGAGTAGCCTGGATCATAGGCCTTTAGTTGGAAGTGCCTATATTGAATGCATACCTTCTGGATTCACCCACAGATCAATGTGGGTGGGTGGAGGGGACTCCCGGTGAGCTCCTCTGTTCACAGAAGTGACAGACTGGCACGGCCTAGATCAGCTCTAGCGTCATCCCTGCTTTAAAGTCTCAGGTCCCAGCAGGCTGGGCTGGGCTGGTTTGGCTGGTGGGTTTTTACCCAGGGTACGTGCTCTGTCCTTCTGCGTCGTGCTGGCTTGGGTTCAGCAATGTGGCTTTCTGCGGCTGCTGCTCTCGCATCAGCCGTGGCCGTTCCTCTGCTCTTCTCGCTGTGGTTTGGCTGAGTGTTCAGGAAGGCGAGAGAAGGAGGTACAGCAGTCAGGAATGGGCGATGCTGCAGCTGTCCTGTCTTCATTCCTCACACTAAGGGTAGGAGATGCTGCTCAAGGGACTCTGCCTTCCTCGCAGACCACAAGAGTGGAAGCCCACCAGGACCCCAGCACCAGTGCTCCGGTCCCACTTGATCCATGTTCTCCCGAGCACAAGGGTGGCTTATGAGCAGTTCAGGGTCGGGCCCTGCTGAGGGACCTCAGAGCTCCTGGCGTGTGCTTTCTCCAGCACGCACAGCTGCAGAGCCAGCCTCGATACCTGAATCACGGGGCAGGCGCCCAGATGCCAAACACATTGAATCTGAAAACCCAAATACTTGAGAAGCGTTCCTGGAAGCCATGAGCAGCTGGTGCTCGGCAGCCGGAGGTCTCACACCAAACCTTTCTCCTGCAGTCGGGTCCTTCCTGGCTGCCCCGAGCCTCCTCCCGGCCGCTGCTGGCTCAGCCTCGGTCCCCCCCCCGCTCAGAAGCGTGGCAGCTCTCCCTCCGCAGTGCGTTTTCGTGGCTATCTGAACCCGCTCAGCCACTCCAGCCGGCTCTTCCCTGTGTCTCACTTGCCATCATACATGGTCTTTGCGAATTGTATCATATTGTACATGACTTCGGGTTTCCAGAGTTGTAGTATTCTGACTACAGTATTTCCATGTGTGTACATAGACCTGAATAAGCACAACTGAAATCCTGAATGAAGTGTATACGTTTCATATACTGATTGTCATACGAATGAATTTTATAATTATTCCAATTTTGTTGTAGATTTCCAATCTTTCCTATTTATTTTGTACCAGATTTATTTGTATATTTTGTGATTTTGTTCAAAAGCATTTTGTTTATTTCTATTCTTTTTAGATAAATGATGATTTTTTTTCTGTTGAACATTCCAGTTTATGCATTTTTCCCTCCTCCATGCTCCCTCCTCATTTCCAAGGGATGGATTTTGGCATGCGGGTGGTGGGGCTGATGTCGGTGATCCTGAACCCAGATCTCTGCTGTTGGCACATCAACGGTCTTTAATCTCCACCTCAGATGTCAAGAGCCACGGAGAGGCCGGATTCTGTTCCCCTTAGAGCCAGGTCTTGGTCTTCGCTTTGGTGGGTCTGGGCCCCTAAGTCCTCGAGACAGGGAGGGCTGTGCTGGTGGTTTTGCTGACCAGGAGCTGGGAAGCTGGTGGCAACAGCAAGCAGCTGACTTTCTCTTTCTGAAGCTCCCTCAAGGGTGAGGGCCTTTTTCTTCCACTAATAAAAAACCCCCCTTATTTACAACCTGCTCTCCATATACCATGTTTGTTTGTTTGTCCGTAGATGCTGTCTGTCTGTCCGTAGTGCGTGTTCCTGCCAGGCGGTGCGTGACGGGGGTCGCCAGCGAGGGCCGTGGCTGGTGGTGACGGCGGCTCCGTTGGATGGGAGTTGCTGGTGGAGCAAGTCTGTCTGTCCCTCTGTGTTAGGTGCCGCTGCCTGCTCCCTTGGTGTTGGGACTTTGGCAGCAGAGTTGTGCAGAGCCTGCAGTGATGGAGATGTGTTTCTGAGCAGGAGAGCCAGCCSGTGCTTAGTCCCCTGCCCAGCGTCACTTCCAGCTCCACGCTGGCGGAGGAATGGCCGACCCTTTTCCTGCGTGCCAGATACTGCCCTGCCATGCACCCATTTTGTGCTTCTGCCATTCCTCAACCCCTGTCCTCCTCACAGCCATTTCACCCAGCTGCTCTCTCCCTCCACTGGGCTTTCTTCCCTGCCCAGCTCTTGAGCTGCTAAACCCTGGGTTAGCAAGTTGGGCAATGTCTGCTCAAGCCTTGTGGGGGGTTTTGCTGCACCCAGTGCAGTCTCTGTCCCTGTTCCTGTGCTGCAGGGTGGCCCCATCCCCCCAGACCTTGCTCCCCAACGTCGTATCAGCAGGACGGGGAGAGTGGCAGGTCCTGTGAGGACTTCTGCTCCCCTGCATGTGCCTGTCCCTGGCAGCGGGTGAAGGATGGTGGGATGCTGCAAGCAGGATGTAAGTAAAATTAATGCAAAGGCAGACTTCGGGGCTGGCTCTGACTGTGAAGAGCAGCAGGAAGGAGGAGCAGGGCAGGAGAGCCCAGGGCTCCTGGAAGGGACGGTGCGAGAGGCCTGGTCCCTGCAGGGAGGTGGGATGGGTGTTGGCTGCCCAGGTCCAGGCTGCACTGTGGCAGTGGGGCGGGAGCAGCGCCCGAAGCGAAGGCAGCTGCACCCGGGGCTCTGCGTCCTCGAGGCTCCAGCAGCACCCAGGCCGCGCGCCGCCCTCCCTGCGTGGCAGGGCCCTGCGCCACTGCAGCAGCAGGATGGGACCCCCAGCGCTAAAGGCCAGTTCTCACATACCGTGTGAGTCATGCTCAAGGTCACTTTTTGTACCTACAGGTTGTTAAGGCCTGGTGGACCATTTGCCCCCCACGCTGCTGCTGCATGGCTCTGAGTGCCTGGCCAGACCTGCGCACAGCCCTGTGCTCCTGCCGCACGCTCCGCAGCCCAGCGGGCCCCAGGGCCGTTCTGCTGGAGGTGAGCATCCTTGTGCAGGGCCAGGGTGGGCTGGTGGCTCTGCACCTACAAAATTGCTTTGTCAATGTATGCTGCAGGTGGCTGGGGGCTTCAGGTGCCAAGGTTGCAATAGCTGCTGCTCAGGGACTTGCACAGGGCTTTGTGTCCTCCATCATGGTTGGGCGTACCCGATACTGGGTTTGTGCTTCAGCTGCAGTGGGCCCTCTCTCTGCTGAGAGGGGAGGTGGTGTAGAGGAGGAGGAGCTGGGAGCATCTCTAGTTACTTTGACCTATTCAGAAGTACTTGCTGGCGGCGCCCAACACAAAAATGTCTGCAGGGCTGTGGCTAAGGGCAGAGTGAGCCTCAGGCTCCCGTCCCTTGTAGAGTTTGCTCAGTGCAGCCACTGTGAGCCCCCTCCATCTCTGCAGAGCAGTGAGGGTGGGCGTGTGGCGTTGGAGAACATGGGAGAAATCAGAAATCAGGTCAGTGAGTGCTCAGGGCAGGGGGTGAGGCCTGTCCCCGGTGCTCGCCTTGCTCCCGCCAGGCTTTTGCTGCAGGAGAGTGGCCCATCCCTTGGGGCGGGGGAAGGGGCTGCGGGGAGAGCGTCAGGAGCCTCGCAGCAGCTGTGGCTCACGCTGGCTTTTCCTGGGGGCTCTGCAGAGCCGGTTGGAGACACAGGTACTGCCGGGCCACCAGCTTCCTGGGAGCGGCAGCTGGTGCAGGCCAGAGGTGCCGGCAGCTGCCTGCCAAAGGTGTGGGCTGGAAAACTGAGCTGTGGCCATGTCCCCTGTGCCAGCTGGGGCAAGAGGCTTCACCCTGGCCCTTGCTCAGTGGTTTCTTACTGCAACACCATTGTGGAGCCGGCACAGGATGGGCAGAGTGGCACAAGGCTGGGCAGCGAGCAGTGCCTGTGTGTCCGTCCGGCTCTGCCCACCGCTTTCCCACCATCAAGTGAGGGTCAAATACTTTCCATTGCTCCAGCCTTGAAGAGTTTTCTCCCCATCGCAGTCAGAAATAGCCCCGGGCTGGGAGTGAGCTATTTATGGCGACCAGTTAGGAAGGAGGAATGCACGGAGCTCCCCAGACCTCCCTTCCCGCAGCTGCACGCCCTTCCCAGCTGCTGAGCTAAAGCTTAAAAAATTCAAGGGGCTATACTTGGAGAAATGAGGTTTAAACATAGCAAAGCCCAGCATGGCCTTTAGTGAAAGGGCTCGGGAACAGCTCCCTCAAACCCTCCCTGCAGCCAACCTCACTGTGGGTATGCATTAGCTGCTCTCCAGACCCCAAAATCAAGGGGTCAGGGACCCAGTGCTGGGTTTGGGGCTTTTAGCAATCCCTGAAGTGTCGGCTGTTGATTGTTGGCCACCATCTGCAGCCATTTAGCGTTGCTTTTCTGTTTGGCACTTTGGGCCCTGGGTACTGAATATCCTTCTGTGGTAGCTCTGATGGCGGGGCCTCATCTGGTCTGGTTTGGTTGGTATGAGAGGTTTGTTTATCGGCAAGGGCTGAGCACAGCAGTGTGCTGTCCCTGGCTCGGCCGGGCGCAGGGTACATGCAGCCTTTGGCTAGGCCAGCCGGTGCCATCGCTGTGCCACTGGCCTTCCCTGGGTATTTTTCTCTGTTTCACCAGGTTTGCAGCTCCTGGTGAGCGTGGCCTCTGCTGTGCCACCAGTGCCACTCAGGGCACGGGTCATGTGTGGTGGGGAGCGGCCCTTGGTAATGCCTGTGGGAAACAGCCCTGGAAAGGCGCAATGTTGCAGGTAGTGGCAGGGTGGGGGCATTGCCCTTCCCGCCATGGAAAAGCCCCTCCTCACTCTCTGAATCCAGGCCAAAATGTTTCTCTGTCTCCCCATGCCTCCTGGCTGAAGCCAATGAGGATTACAAAAGCCTCTGTCACTTCCTGCCCACCTGCTCCCCGGGGACCAGACAAGCCCTTAAA
Organism: Phoebastria nigripes; assembly: GCA_035582835.1. Classification (NCBI taxonomy): domain Eukaryota; kingdom Metazoa; phylum Chordata; class Aves; order Procellariiformes; family Diomedeidae; genus Phoebastria; species Phoebastria nigripes. The sequence continues at coordinate 1,826,953 of JAYKAV010002553.1, read as the reverse complement.
GCCAGATCCATAGCCACTGCTCGGCAATCCTTCACACAACCGATTCCCAGAGATGCTTTCCCTCTTCCTCAGCCACCCGTCCTGCTGGGACCCCCACAGACCAGTCCCGGCTCTCCCTGCCACCTCCAGCACAGCCCTCAGCATCTCAGTGACACGCCGCAAAGTGCCAGGCATTTCTTAGAAACATCATCATTTATTGACTTGAACAACTGCCACTACAGCAGCAGTGTTTCCTGCTCAGATGTTGGTGCTGTGGTTTTTCTTTTTTTATTTTCTCCTAAGGTACTTTAAAATGGAAAAAGAAAGATTAAATGAGTTTATGGTACTGAAACAACAGTCGAATTTGTTACAAGAGGACCSTCGTTGTAATCCCTTCACAGCGAACGGCACAGGTTGGAGTAAGGGAGGCTGCACCCATGACACAGAGGAAAAGCGCAGGGTGCTGCTGCCCAGCTGTGCGCCAGCCCCGTGCCTTCCCCGGGCTGGCCTTCAGGCACAAGGACTGCTTGCCCATCCCTGTGGGGCACCCTGGTCCCCGCACGGCAGCCTGCAGCTGTCACGCTCCTTGGCCAGGGACGCAGCCTTGCCCACCGCAACCTGCGATGAGGCTCCGCTTGCTCCGCGCCAGGCCAAAGACAAGGGCAGCTGCCAGCCGGACTGGAGTTTCCCAGCTCCCGCCATGGGGCTGGCCCTGTGGCACGTGCTGTTTCCTAGTTTAGGGCAGACAGGTGTGGCCCACAGCACCCTGGAATAACAGGCCCTTTCAGTCCAGATGGTGGCTGGGTTTGTCTTTGGGATGCTTCACTTTCTTAAAGCTGAGAAAACAGAAAGGTCAGTAATAGGCAGTAGGAAAACAAACCGACTAACGTAATGCTAAAGCAGTAGCTTCAAGCTCCTGGGTTAATATTTACTGCTGAAATGACAGGAGTTGAGAACACAGTGTACGGCTCAGCTGTTTGAGAAATGCGTTGGAAATCATGCATCATATGCTGATGATGAAAGAGAGCTTTGAAACACTGGGAGAGGATAACAAGCGTCTACAGGCCGAAACGCGTATAGCTGCAGATATGCAAGAGCTGGAATCCCACCGCCATCTGTGACAGCTGGAGGAATTGAACCACTTACATGGAGAAACTCACGCCAAGCAGAAGGTAAACTGAGTGCTGGAAGCCACAGCAACACCCTGGCTAACACGGGGAGGGGGGAGTTTGTAACCCAGAAGCAGAGGGTTAAGGGCAGCAACCCAACAGGCAGGAGGATTTGGATCATTTTGTCTCCTGCAGGGCCCAGCACATCCCTTCCTTCACAGCGAATGTAACAAATGGCAAAAACCGTTCACAGGACACCGTTCAAATGAAAATCAAATGAAACACATCATGGGAAAGGGAGAAACATGCAGCATCCCTAAATGTAATGGGAGCAGCATGACAGCGCAGGCGGGCAGTCCAATCTGAATGCACCACCCAGGCAGAATCCATCAGCTTTGTGAACCGTCTGCAAAACTGAAAACAAGGGTCTCCTCCTAATTAGTGTTAATTTGTTAAAAGTTTCCAGACACTTTCAAAATGTGCCTTTGCAAGAATCACACCCCCCCAACCCATCACCCCAAGGGCCCCAACAAAGGAATCTGCTCCTGATCACTGCTAGAGTCACGGTTTGTCTTCAGAGATGCTTTGCTTTTTCCTTCTTACTCCTCTTCCTCTTCCTCCTCTTCTTCCTCCTCTTCCTCTTCCTCATCGTCATCTTCATCGTGGCAATGTGTGATTTCCTGAGGTGCCTGGGGGAAGAGGTTGGGCGGTTTGATCTCACTGATGGAGCGGGTCAGTTGGTGCCGCTTGTAGTCAGAATCTTTAAAATCCACTGAAGTGCGATTGCGCGTGGCCATCGGCGACTCCTTCTCATTGATGTCAACATGCGTGTGCTCTACTGTGGACTCATGTGGCATCTACACATGTAAGAGAGAGAGGAGATGGCAAGGGGTGTCCCAGTCCCAGGGTATCTCCCTGAGACAGATGGAGAGCAAACCCCAGAATGTGACCCTTTGGCCCACGGTGCATCAAATGCCATCCAACCCTCCAAGGTGCTGTTCCTGGTGCTTGCAGCTTGTGGAAGTGTTAACAAGCGCAAGCACCTTTGGGACCCCTGCCCACCTCCCCGGGGTCTGCAACTCACCAGGACATGGGCAGCTCTGAAGAGGTAGCTGAAGGGGTAGTAGAGGAGGTTGATGAAGGAGGCTGCATAGAGATCAGCATAGCGCATCACCTGGCTGGCAAACAGGGTCTGCCGAGAGCCACTGCGGAAGAGGCTCCCCATCATCCCATAGCACATGTCCATGTCGTGGGTCACTTTCTACAAGCAAAGGGCAGGTTAGATCCTGGGCTGGGCAGGCAGCAGCATGGAGCCACAACAACACTGAAGTGGAACGCACTGAAGGCTGGGGGCTACATGAGATCTGCAAGGATCTCCAGCAAGGCTTTCTGTGCTCGTAACCCGTGGCATCAGAGCACAGCAGAGTCCCAGCTAACAGAGGGGAAGGCAGCAGCAGGCTCAGGGCCAGCACCTGCCCCAGGCTGGCACACCAAGGCTGGCTGAACCAGAGGCTACAGCCCCTCCAAGCTTGTATGTGCCAGCGCCCTGTTATGCAGCAGTGAGCACCATCAGTCAGTGCTGCTGTGTGCATGAGGAAGGAGACCCTATTCCAGACCAGGCTGCCTTTCAGAGTGCCAGTGACACCAGTGAGCTGAGAAGCTCCTCCATTTGCGTCCACAAAGACACAACAGCTTTGCCAAGCCTGCTGTGCCCACCCAAAGGCAGAGCAAAGCATTTCAGGGCTGAGCAGTGGGGTTGGGTTGTCAAGCCCTTTGGGATCCAAAAGAATGAAAAGGGATTTTTATGATTGGTACCTTAATACGTCTCTGGATGGAGCTGATGTCAGGGCGTTCATTGCTGCTACTGTCCAGATGCCTAGTTACAGGCGAGAAGGTAAATACATGGTGTGAAAAGCCTTTCAGAACCAGATGCTGTGGGACAAGGGCTCGGGGGAGGGAGGCTGGTCTGGAGGGGAAGGTTGGTCTCGTGGGCAGAGCCCAGGCCTGAGTCAAAGCTCCAGCAGCAGTGCCGCTAACCCAACCCCAAGGTTTCGTCAGAGCCACTCGTTAGCTGTCGCTAGGCTGGGAGAGGCAGCAGGAAAGTTGTCACTGTTTGAACACTCACTTGTATAGCTCAGCCAAGAAAATGTCCAGACTCTGCAGCTCTTCAAAAAGGGCTGGAAAATCCAGGAAAGAAAGGGGAAAAAGGTAAGTTTAAACTGTTGAAATGAAAAGGGCTGAAAGCAAACCCATCATCCTGCCCGCTCCCCTTGCATGGCGGTGGAGGGGCACTGCATCAAGGAGCATGGCATCTCATGGCCACTGTGCAGAGAGGGTTCAATCACACTCTGTGCCACTAGCAGAGCTTTGGGCTTGGTTTCTGGTTGACCCTTTTGTTTTTGAGGCTGAACCTTCGCAGCCCTCACCAAAACCTTCCAACCAGCCATGGGGCAACTTGCATAACCCCCAGACCTATTTACACACCAAAGGGCAAACCTGGGAGAAAAGCAGTAGCGCTGGAGGATGGGAAACACACAGCACTTTGGCAGCAGAGCAGCAGAGGGAGCGGGAGGAAGGAGGAGGAAGCAGCTGGTGAGCAGGGACTCCCTGCAGATGGGAGAGCAGTCATGGCTCAGGCATTACAGGGAAAATAACCCAGGTGTCTTGTCAGATAATTTTTACCAGAGAAGCTACAGCTCCATACGGGCAGAGGGAGAAGAGTTTTTGGGGCAGGGTTATGGATGAGGAACAACTCAACCCCACCCAGCTGCAGCTTCTCCCCTGGCCAGGTCAGCGCTGGGCTGATCACGTGCAAGCGGCCTGGGAAAGAGCACAGGAAAGACCTGGGACCCCAAGGCCAGCCCACGGAGAGCTGCCCCAGCTCCTGCCACCAACACCCAGACCCAGGGAAAAAGGGCCGAGAGGAGAAGCGGCAAGCCAAGGTGATCTCTCCCCTGCACCCGTATGCCCTGGCAATCTCAGGGGTGCAGCACCAGGCAAACGAGCAAAGCCTGGCCTGGGGTTTGCCCAGCTGCTGACCGCTTTTGTCTGTCCAGACGTGCAGCTCCTGCGCCAGCTCAGGGATCACCAGGAAGGTCCTCCAGCCCTGGCGCTTCTTGGATTTGAGGATGTCTCCAAAGATATGGTCTCCGATGTACAAGATATCCTTCCCTTTGGCCCCCAGCAGGTCACAGACTGTGTCTGAAGAGCCTGAGAGAAGAATGGCATAGCTCAGAATGGGGAGCCAAAAGGAAACATGTGGTGCATTTCAGAGGGCCAGGGTTAGGGACAGAGCAGGTGCATTTTCCTCCCAGAAACCTCCACTGCTAAACGTAGCACCCCTGCTTGGCCATGGCAGCACAGGGCACTGCCCACCTACCTGGGAGTTCACCCAGGGCCAGCTTTGCCATGCACACCCCCACATGAATGGCAGCAGCAGAGGGGCCATGCTGCCTCCCACCCCACGTGAGAGTAATGGAGTCCTGGGCATCACAGACAGCCCTGTATATCCACCCGCTGCCCTTCCCTGGCTCAGGGGACCCTCCAAGCATGGTCACACTGGTGGCAGCACCGCAAGTACAGCTGGGAACGTTGCATTGGGCCAGCTGCAGCTCACCCTCCACCACAAGCCCTGCAGTGGCATTTCCCAGACCCTCCCTGGCAAGGAAGGAAAGGGTGTTTGAGGAGGAACGGGTCCATTTCTTCCCTGAATTGGGCAGCAATGATGATGAAGAGCTTCTGGTACAGTGTGCAGAGGGCACAGTACAATGTGCTTTGGGAACCTAGCGCCTGGCACAAGTCCTCTCACAGCTGGAGTGGCTGAAGGCCACGAAGGCATGTCAGAGCCACTCCACAGGACAAGAAGGGTTCTTGCCTCACCTCCTGAGTACACGATGCCGTGCTGCAGTGGGCCGGTGTAGGTACCGATCTTCAGCTTCCCGGTCACCTGAGGAAGGAGACATTGCATTAGTATGGAACAGCTGATGGTCTGGATCTTTTCTGTCCTATTGGTACTTTACTCTTTGTCTCTCTCTCACTCCCAGGCAGCCTAGAGGTGGCTTTCCACATTCTTTTCCTATTGCCACCTGCAGTACATTAGGGAAGCCAGCAAAGCCTCAAGCTCTGCTGTGCCCCAGGTGATGGGGTTGCTCAGGAATCACTAAGAGGAGAAGCCAGCCCACCATCTCTAGGGCAGGTCCTGTCTAAACACTGTGTTGCCCGTTGCCACTAAGAGATGCCACACAGGAAGTGCACGAGCCCTTCCAGCCATAGAGGTACCCTCCACATGCCACTCACTGTGTCCACCTGCCGCAACACAGTGCCTTCCCCAAAGAAGAGGGGTTTTCGCGCATCCACCAGGATCAGGTCGAAGTAGGACTGCCATGGCCGATGGGCACTCCCAGGCTGCAAAGGCAAAAACAAACCCCAGAATCAGGCACAACACAATCAACCACAGGGAGTTTAACCGGAGTGTCGTTGTCCATAGCCATAACCTTGTGACACTGCTGGTCCATCAAAATCCCCTAGCTCGTGCCTCTTGTGGTACGATGCTGGGTTGCCAGCGCCATCTCCTGAAGCACCCCCCTTTTGCAGCAAGCCCATCCCAACCCAGCCTAGTGGTGAGGACTGAGGAAGTGGTGTGAGATAAGAGAACTGCGATGAACATCCATGTCACAGCACAGCTGTCGTGTAAAGAGATGCTGTAAATGACACCGCTGCCACTGTTTCTGAAGGTGACATCCTGTGTAGATCCAGACACATGCAACTTCACAGCTTCAGCTGGTACATTTGCCAAGAGTGGGAAAATGCCTGGACTCTATTCCACAGAGCACGGCCTTGAATCACAGCCCTGCCTGAAGGACACTGCGCATTCATGAGCCCTTTCTGCTCCATGCTTCCACTCTTTCTGAGATGAAGACCACAGCAAGGAGTTTTTTGAGCTATCAGTTGTGGTGATTTTCCACGTTCTGAAAATGTCTCCCTTGGCCGCCTTCTACCTTTAGAGCACAGTGTGAAAACACATCTTTTGAGCATGAGATAGCCTCCCACTGGGAGACTGAGAAAGCAGAATAAATTCAGCTCATAAGCCTTTCTCCAAAAGTTGCAGGGCTGAGTTTTGACCTCAGAAAACCAGAAAAAGCACGACTAAAACTTTTGGAGTTACCGTAGTCAAGGCACAATCAGCCATAAATGTTTCTGCTGTTTTATAAAACTCTTTCCTTTCCATCAAGGTTTTTTTTAACTACATCTAAAACATTGTGCAAGATTTCTAAGAAACCTGGCTGCAAAATGCCACAGTTAAAATGTGTTATCACTAAAATAATGTTATCATTAACACAGATTATTGTTTGAGACCAGATGATGCCTCTTTTCTCTTTGTTATATTGTATTTGCTTTGATCCCATTCAAATAGGACACAAAACAGCAAGTGTATTTTAACCAGATTAAAGCAACTAATCCCATGCAGCCGATGAAGCAGGATTAAAATGCTTTCCAGCTACACAGATAATTAGGCACATCAGTTTCTATTGGAACTGCAGTCCAGAAATCACATACCTTTGGTCCATGTGGAAAGTCAAACAAGTAAGTCATAATTTTCTGAAAGACAGAAAGTATTCAAAGATGCGTTTTTAAACATACATTTGTGTAGTTTATAAAAGCATACTTTTCTGCTTTTATCTTTTCAGGTTACAGAACTTTATTTTCAGGATTTACACGAAAGTCAGCATAAGATTTGGAGACAAAATGAATGGATGGAATTTAAAGTGACAGGAATTAAACCAGTAATTTTTATAATCAAAGAACACATTTGCCTCTGCACACTGCTTCAGGTATATCTTGCAATGCTTTAAAATGGCATATAAATCTTTGGATTAGCAGTGTTGCAACATCCTCACATTTACCTGGAGTTGAAGTAACCATGTTTATTCCTACAGCACAGCAGACAGCCCTTTCTGGCTCTTAGACCTCTCCAGGACCATGGCTTTGGTGACCTGTCTGTACTCAGACTATCTCACTTGAAAGGGAAGTTCTGCATTTTTAAGAATGCTGAAATCCAAAACGAGTATCACCTTCTCTTTCAGCCTTTTAATTGCCGAGGAACTGAGTGAGGCACAGGGGGACTTAAGCCAGGCCTATACTAGGTCAGTAGCAGAACCAGGACTCAAAAGATGACTCAAGACCTAATCTACATTCACCACTAAACCATCCTACAACTAGCTTAGAAAACACCCGATTCTCTACCGGAAGATGTCCTACCAAAACCCGTACAAATGAACGGGTGGCTTTTGCTTATTCCATTATATACCAACACAACAATTCAAGCAGCACTTACGTCTGTGTATTTATAGTCGCTGTTTGTGACGAGAAACACCTTCCCAACTTCATTCATGCGGCTGAGCAGCAGTGGCAGCTTCCCCTGAAATCCAAGGGACATACAAGTCACACACAAAAGTTACAGAGATTCATCATGGGCAAAACACTCTCAACTATGATCCCACCAGGCAAAACAAAGCAAATCAAACCATCAAGCAAGCAAACTCATGTGTTTTGCACTGGCCGGAGCCAGGAAAGCTGCTGGTCCGTCCACGTAACACCCCTCCAGAGCACAGCCCAGGGGAGGAAGGCGAGAAGGAAGGGCTCAGCAAGGCTGCGGTGCCTTTGCCAACCACAGTGGCAGGCACCCTGTGCTGCTCCCACTGATCTGCTCCATGCCAGGCACACTGGAGCAGCTCCTCCAGCTCCAAGTCCGTTCCCGAAACGGGCCCAGAGGCAGGTGAAATCTGAGCTCACACGAGCCACAAGTTGGAGCGCATTACAAGTCCAACCTCAAATTAGGGAGAATTTATTCCTGGGGCTATTTTTATTGAATCATAAATCTCAGTCGATTGCCAGAGTAGCTGACTACCTCACAGAACAGTTTCCTAAGAATTTTGCAGGCATGTAACTAGAAACAAGGTTAACTGCTTTAAAGTGATACTCTACCACAGAGCTCATCTAAACTAAAGAATAATTATACTGTAAGTGGTCCAGAGGGGCCTTGCACAGTGCAGAGGGCAAAAGTAAGGGAACCACTGGAGCTTGCTCAATTAGATATGCTGAACACACATTTTGGGGCTATCAAGAGACTGGACATTGGTGAGACTTTCAGGATCTTTCCTTCAGTCCCTCATGGTTAAACACGTGTAACATTTTTGTTGGATGGCTAAGGAATACTTCTGTCTAAAAAGATGCTCATCTATTGCTTTTTAAAAAGAGGTCTGCTTGGGCAGAGAAAACATGGGCAGGGAACACAGTTGCTTTCACCACCAAAAGAAACAACATGAGCCTTGCCAGCATATTCACCTGTGTCCCATGATAACATTTCCCCTGGCTTTTATATTTTACGTAAAAAATGTGCATGTGAATACGAAATCACGTGGATCACTGGCTCAGAATAAAGGCTGCGTCCGAACTTTCCACTTTGTCTTTGGTTATTACAATAGAAATCACAGCGTTATCTGTTTTGTGATTTAGTAAAGCAAATCAGCATGTTTATTTCTTGCCTGCTTACTCAGTACAGAATGTCATGTAGCACAAGTAAAGTAACTTCACACTTACATCTTTCACCACATACTTCTCCAGATTCTCAAGGGTCTTTTCCTTGAGCGATCCCTGAAATAGAAACAACAGAACCCAGTGAGGTAATGGAAACTTATGATGTAAGAGACATCAAAGTAATGCCAACTTTCACACTTTAAAATGCTGTGAAAGTACAAACCAGGGCGAATCTGAACCAGTGACTCTAGAGATGAGAGGCTTTGAGTAGCTGGGACCATCACAAACTCTGTGATCCATCGATTCCCTCACCATGGTAAATAATCCACTTCAACAGCATTTTAACCCTTTCAGAAGGGAATACAATAGAAACAAACAAAAAATAGATTTGCCATACCAAACAAGACAGTCAATGACCTGTCTCCAACATTGACCATAATGCTTTACTCAAAGGCCAACTCCAACATGTATCACACAACACTGCATAAGGAAAGAAAAATAGATTCCTGACTTCTGCATGGCTAAAAGGACCACCACAAGTACAACTGTGAGCAGAGTTTTCCTGTGATGGTTCTCCATCCCACCCCAAAAGACCTCTTGAATGAGGAAGAATAAGAAAATCAGGTCTTTAACCAGATGTTAATGCTCACAAAATTATATTCTAAATTTGCGCACAAGTGTGTGAAAAAGATGAACTGCCTCTCCTCTCTAAATAGAAAAGAGTTGATGTATTTCTCTGTTTAATGCAGATACTTTTCAGACAATGTAAGATAGTACCAATGTAAACCATTTACAGTAAAATGCTGTTTTAATAATTAGGACAATGTACAAGTTGTGGACTTAAAGTGCAAATACCGTCATGGCATCACGTTCTAAAACCCGTGAATTACAGTACAGAAATGGAATCTGGGCACAAAAAAAAGGAATAGGAAGCCAAGACAGATATGTTCCACTACTAGGAGGGCAGTCTAAATCTTGACTTACATACAACTGCAATTTATTATTTGCTCACTAGGCGGCAAAGCAGGGCTCTTGCCCAAAAGTGGAATAACACATCTTAACGCATGAGTTACAAACCAGTCCCTCTAACTCAGTTACAACTACAGACGTCCCAAGGAGTTCTTGCAATCACCTTGTAATGAACCCAGTCAACAGCATCTCTGACATCCTGGAACATACTCCTGAAGGACATGAAGAGGTCTCCATCTTTAAACCCCGTTTCACAGCTGTAAGGAGAAAGAAGAGAGATTGTAGCCACCAATCGCAGCAAGTAAGAAACACGTCAAGGAGAGAGACAGTTCAAAATGTTGTTTGGAGCTTGTATTTTCATCTTACCATAATGGTTTCTTATTTACTACTTTACCGCGGCTCAGACTTGAAAGAAGGGTACAAGCAGAGTTTAATGGGATCTGCATGTTACCCAAGAACATTTGTTTAAAATTTTAGGATGTGAGTTAGAATCGTAGAATCATTAAGGTTGGAAAAGACCTCTAAGATCATCGAGTTCCTAACTACGAGCCTGTGCCTCCATAGCAGTACTACAGCTTTCTGTGACTGCAACTCCTATTTCTCCCCCACAGTATTACAAGAAGGAAAAAAGACCGGGACTGTGCAGTTTACAGCATTTTACAAAAGATGAACGGTACTGAGAAAGTAAGCAGAGTGCTGCTCTTTCTCCCTCTTTCCAACACTGAAGAAGGGGGTGCCATGGAAAACAACTAAACGTAATACTCGCTGCTGAGAGGAGGAACCACTGCTGTGTTGAACAGTTAAAGTTAACATGAGAAACTTCCTCTACAAGATACTGTGGAGGTATCTTTGAGACACCCATGAGAGTATGCATCAGAAGAAATCAAGGAGGATTAAACAGAGCTGTATTTATTATGACAGCAATCATCACACCTGTCCCGAGAAAGGATACTCCACCTGATGGACTGTTGGCATAAACAGTTCCTCTGCTCCCAGGTAAAATCCCATTAAACCTTTGCCTTCCACTCACATAATAGGCAAAGATGACCCATCACGAGTCAGCAGCACAGCAGCATTCACATTTGCCGGTTCAAACCGCAGCTTGTTTTTATGCTTATACCTATTTGAAAGCTAGGTGAATACTCATGCTGCACAAACAGCCTTTTACACCACACTGTGCCTGGGCATTTCACCTTTAAGTGAACAAAGTCCTCAATTATGACATAAGGGACTTGTGGTAACTGGCTGAGGAAATTTAGCCTTTCAGTTACCAGTTCAAACATGGCTCCAAAGGACACGGGTTCAAAATGAGCTGTTTCGTGCCTGTAATCACCCTGTAGTAAGTGTGTGGTCTTAGAAGCTGGCCCAAATACCAGTGTCAGTCAGTATGGTGACACTGATATACCCTGTGAAGGAAACCCTCATAACCAGTCTCTGCTGTACACACAGATCATCTCGTCACCACTAAATTCTCTTAATGTCAAAAGAATAAGATGCCTGAACTTTTCCCCACCAAAACCACTTGAGGGGCCTCCACTGATATTAAGAACAGCTCCATCTGTGCTGTATTGCTCTTTAAAATAACAATCTTACTGTACCATCAGCACCTCGAACCAGAGGGAATACGTACCTCGTGTACCGGTCACAATTAGTAAAGAAATCCACTAGGCAAGCCAATAGGTAGGTCTCTGCAAAGAAACAAAGCAAGATTTTAAAACAAGGATAACATCATACAGCCAGCTAACTTTAGGCCCTGTGCCCAAAAGAAGAAAGTTCATGTAAAAAAAAAAAATAAACAGGTAAGTAGAGTAGGACATTAGCAAAGCTTTACTGGCTTCAAAGGCACAGAACAGGCCTGTGTTGGCTCACATTAGACTCACCTGGTAGATTGAATAACGTGTTCAGAATGTAAAATCTATCTGTGTCATCCCTCTGGATAAATTTATTTGGATATTGATCCCGTGTTTCAGGCCTGAGAATAGATAAGGTGGAGAAGAATGAAACCACAAAAAATAATGAGGATAAAATGTGCTGACCTGCAAAATATAGTTGTAGTGGGGTCCATTAACTAGAGTCTGTTGTGCTTCAATCAACACCCAGCTTTCCCACATGCACTAGCAGTGCAAGAGCAAAACTGCATCCACCGGTGTTCCCTTCACTGCGCTGGCTCCGGCAGAGCTGGGCACAAAGCCCTCATCACTGAGTCAGCAAACTGAGCAGAGCCCACACAGGGAAACAGAGTGGTCGAGAGTCCACAACTTGACCTTAAGCCCCATGCTGCTGGCTATAAGGATGCCTTAAATCATCTGCACTTTCATTGTTTGCTTATCTTAAACTTTCCCCCACTTCCCATGTGTTGCTTTACACTCCTCCGAGCAGCTTTCAGCAGGGGACTGCACGGCTGTGCTGCGGGAGGCTTGCCTGGGGCCCTCTGCAATTAATCAGCAGGGTGGCGATGACTAAAATCGTTTAATTATTCTGGTTTCCTTCATTTCTGGAGCTTCTGAAGATCACCTCTGACTCAAAGAGGAACTTGAGTGCGTATATAAGGGCTTTTTCTAAATTTTGGCTTCCTGATGCAAGGACTTACAGGCCTGCAATGACAAGGCTTGTCACCTTGGGGGCCCTGAGCTGGCCTGTGCTTGCCTTCCATCCATCCATCCTCACAGCAGGGATAGGAGGGGATTTGCTGGGACACATCAGGCATGTAGCACTGCAGTCCCCTCTGCTTCCTAAGGCACCTTCTCTGGGACAAGAGAAATGCAAGCAGCCAGGGAAGGCTGCAGGAAACGGCACGCAATGCCTCACTTCTGATACCCTCAAAGGTCAGAAACACAAAGGGGTAGAGCAAGCTTGTTCCTTCCCCAAGCCAGCTCAGGCCCTCGAACTTTCTTAGCCATAGCTGTAGAGTTAATGGTCAGGGCACAGGTCCTCTCTGCTCCCAGCAGCCCTCACACAATGGCTTTGTCTTAACTGACAAGCTGCTGATGTTAAACTGTGCCAGGACAGGTGAACAGCCCCTGGATTATCCCATCAACCCCTTCCCACAGCACACTTCCTTCTAGTGCTTTCTTTTATTTACTACAGGTGTGCCTGTGCCGGCACAGACCTTTCCTCTATAAACACCCTGGGCTGTTGCTGTGTCTGGGACCCTCAATGCATCCCCAGTCAATCCTGGAGCTGTAGGAACACCAATACAGCACCTGCTGTTAGTGGAGTCGCCGCGACTCCTTATACAATGGGTGCCCTGAGGATCAGTGACACAAAAGAGCGTATTAAGTCAAAAAGAACAGCCAAGAGTCCGCACTCACCCTCTGAGGAAATTAAAGCCATGTGCACACACTAGGAGGTTCCCATAGGCATCAACTTTCAACAGGTTTCCATAGTGGGTATCAAACACCAGGCCTCTGTTAAGAAAGTGATTTAAGATATGAAGAAGCGAGCGTAGTAAGCAGTGACCATTTTAATAGCAGTTCTTTCCAAATCAGCTCTAGAACCTAGAACAGCTTGCTCGCTTGGCGTGGGGCATCAGAACAGAGTTGCTGTTATTATGCAGATGGGGTCCCTACTGTCCCTTTTACCTGGCTGCAGGTGAGCAACAAGAGCCCTGCATTGCCAGGTGAAAGGTACAGCTGATCTGCTCTCCATAGACTTGAAAACGGAACCCTTTAACCCGGCAGAGGCTTAGCTATGCACGTACTAGGCTTGTGGTTTACTGTCAGCTTAATTTTCAGTATGTCTTATGCACCAGGACACTATTAATTAAAATCATTAAAGAAAAATGTTCTGAGACATTCTAGCAGCCTCATGGACAGTAACGGCTCCTTCTCCCCTCGATTTTGATTTAACTCCCAATCCAATTGTATCTCTGCTGTCTTTGCTTTGAAACGTTATTTTTGGACCGTATTTTCAGCAGGCCTCTTTTCCTGCACACTCCCTCTTTGCTGGCATGGATTCATGTGTGCAAAGGCCCTCCGCATACTGGGGCAGTCTGCTCCCTTCCCCATGAACTGTGGTCAACCACAGGCTTCACAGGCACGACTCTGAAAACCTGGCCTCACGTGTTGCCTATGAACTTTACAGAACAAATATTCAAGGCCTCGAGTAGGCTGGGTCGGTATCTGTTAGTCATTTACCTGGTAGGGAATGCAGGATCATACACAAAATTGAGCAGCTCATGAGGGTATCCAATGGAAACTAATCTTTCTACGGTCAGGTCAAATCCAAGAGATTCGTATTCAGGGGATTTATACACTGTACCAAGATGAGATTTCAGTTAGAAAATTTGAAAACAGCTAGGGGGTTAAACAAGAAGGCAGTTAAAAGTAATGTACCCATTCGCCCTCCTCCCTCCTCCACATCACACGTTCCCTTCTTCGCTCCTGCCCTTCGCTGTCTCGGGTCCCCCGGCCCAGAGCCATGGTGGAATTAGCTCATGCTCCAGGACTGCAGCCGAGTGGAGCCACAGTTCAGGTTTCAGCAGCAGAGTGCACCAGATGAAATATCAATCAGTCTATCACAGCTCTCTGCATCAGGAAAAATGTATTTCAAACTGCAGCTCCTCTCCGTGCAGTCCCGTTAGGCAGATGCATGAACGCTCGCTGTTCCACCTGCTCGGATCAGGGTTTGGTTTGCTATGTTTTCACAAAGCTGATGAAGAAACCAATAAATTTTGGGAACACATGTATTCATGGTTAGAAAGCCTGAAATTCATCACTGCTGTGCTACTGTTACTGCTCTGGATACAATCCCAAAGCTTAGTATTGTCTCCAGATTTCATCTCAGGGGAATTTATGTTTGCTGCAGACTAAGTTAGCTTGAAGGTAGAGCTGTCAAGTTAACATACGATTTGTTTGTTAATAATACCATATGGTACTGTAAAAATCTGTTAGCTATTACCCTTGTGCATCAAAATGCTACTCTTTTAAGCAAGCTTACTGTTCTCACATTTCAGAGGAGCTGCTCATCTGTGACGCACACCTTAGCTCAACGCAAAAGAAATGGACTTGTTCAACCAAGTCATTCCTACCATCAGGCCTGTCTTCTTCCTGCAAATGACCTTCCCATGTACTGGAAATGTTACTGCTTAATCAGAACATTAAATTAACATTTAAAAGGAAATCACTGTGTTTCTATGACAGATGGAAATCACTGTGTTTCTCTGACGGCGTGTTTACATTTGCTGCATGTCGCTGTCTTAAATTGGTCCTAAGATGTAACAAGGTCAAATACAACTCTTGACTGCAATGAGGGTTACCGTGGGTTCAATGGGCCCAACTGCCTCAAACACTTGAATATTTCAAATTTAGCTCAGTAAAATACAAAAATGTGCAAGTTACACAGTAAGCTCGTTAGAAGACAGACTGCTTTTCCTGAGAGAGATCTAGCACATCTGTGAGCCTCACAATATATATTAATACACATTGTCTATACTGCCCAGGTAATCACCACTGTATATATACTGTGGAATAGAGAAGCTCAATCTGAGAGGAGAAAACAAATATATAAACCACTACAAAAATACTAAAAAGGCAAGGACTATAGAAGAAACGAGACTGTCAAAAGACCCAGATCATAGTAACCGTGACAGAGGGCTCACATATCTCTTAATAATCTAAAAAGCACCAGAATCCTAAGAGTTAATTTTCCCCATTAAACTAACACCATTAAAAACGTAACAAGCAAACCTGTAATGTTCTTAAACAGATAACTAAAATCAATAAAACAGTTATCAAAATCTTCAAGCATTATTATACCGATAGCAAACATCAACAACATGATACAACATGCAAAGCACATAGTCTTTTCTGTCCTTTAGGAAAGGAAGGGTTGATTGAGCCACAGATAGGAATAAGCAATCAAAAACTACAGCTAATGAAGAAAGCAGTGACTGACAAGGCAATTCTGGGGAGTGAGCTAGAGTTGGAGGGAGCAAAAGGCAGTTAGGTGATGAACAACATTGTGAGAGTGACACCATAGCATCATCTGGAAAAAGGAATTCCTCTGATGCAGGACAGTAAAGGCACTTCCCAGAGAAAACGGTAATAAATACACCTGCACATACTCTCAGAAGGTGAAAGCACTGCGAAGCTCTCTGTTATGTGAAGCAGCCTCCAGTCCCCCGCTCTGTCCATGAAGCTGCTGCACTCCTCATTAGCTTCCTGGGAATTTGACCATGTTACCAACTTATCCATAGAACATCACTCCCAAACAAAACATTTCTCCAAGGAAACCCATCTCTTTCTGAACTCACCAACCATGGTGATGCTGCCCAGACACAAAGAATCTCAAGGAGCACGTTGGCATCTCCTCTGGGCAAGCAGAAGTGGTTCATAAACAGCTCCAGCAGAACCTTTCCAGGGCAACTGTAGGGCTTTGTGTTAAACAACCTGTGCATCTTGTAACACTCCACCAGAGAACGGCTGTGGTGGAACATGTGGCCAGCTGCTCACAAAATGACCTCACTCAATTTCTTCCTTTCTGTATTCGCCTGTCTTAGATTTATCACTACAGACCTCCTTTTAACTCTCTGAGTCTAAGGAAACAAGCTGAAGCACCAGTAAGAAAAAGGCTGAAGAACAGGTATCAACCTCAGCCTTCATCACCCCAAGTCTCTGTTGAGGCAGTACTGCAACAGGATTAATCTGAATGTTTCTTTTTTGGGGGCAGTTATTCCCCCCAYGTCTCAAGCTCTAGATTTTGCTTCCTTAATGTCTCTTTGAATGAAACTAAACTACTAGCTCATTCATGCCTCACGTCTCTTCCCTATTTTTCTACCACTGCACAGTATCTGGAAAATGAGAGCCTTCTCCTTGATACACRAACTAAACAGAGACATGGGAAACTGGACTCCTGGAAATGGGAAAAGGCCAATAAATGTTCTCCAGTTACCATCATACTTACTGTTCAAGATAAACTTTCCTCTAATTAGACACACAGCTGGGAACAGACCGAGAGCTCACCGAGCTCACCTTGACAGCACCCTACTCCACAGCACACACTGCATCAATCGGTACAAGCCACAACCCACTGACATTTCTCGTAAGCTGTGCTTCAGTAACATGAGCTTCTGGGCAAACAAATGATCCACCTCCTTCAGATCAAGTATGAACAGGCTAACACTGTTGCAACTATGGCAGCACATTCAGGGAAGATGCCCCAGTTATATGCATTACTAGATGAAAAAATGTATTTCAATATTGTATTCAGGGCTGGTCGCTCTCTCTCATATCTTGTTTACTTCAGGAATCCGTGGGGAAAAAGAGTAGAGAGGAGAGATCAATATTTTTTTCTGCAGCTACATGACGAAAAAATAGTTTTAAACTTTCCTGGAACATCCCCCTCCCTCAGACCTGGTTGCTGAGACTACAACTGGAGATAACTTGTGTGCCATGGCAATGCCATGAATTCAGTGATTTGCCATGCAGTGTCTCCCATGCTCAGCTCTTTCACCCAGCTGAGAAGGGCCCAGTCTTCAAGCATCCCCAACTCTGTGACAGGTGAAGAGGCAGAGCCACGAACCCATTTTCAGAGCGTCCTTGCCCAACGCATGTGGGACGACAGTAAAACCAAAGCACATGCTGCAACTTATTCTGATTTCTTTTTCTCTTACTACTTGATGGCCATGTCTCTGCCACCATGCCAAGTCCCCGGCTCCAGAGGACCACGTTATTTTAATAGTTCGTGTTCCAACACAGGCAAATGCTTCAGCGGCGCAGGGCAATCGGTACCCAGTGCTCATGGATTATGTAACCGGGGTGGAAAGAAAACAACCAAAGGTTTAAAAAAAACAGAAGTCAGTTGACAGCATTTCAGCCTCCCCTTAACACTATCACTTGGCTTAACATTATACTACTGAAAGGTAAAAACCAGCACCCCAGGAGTGAATGCTGCAAGCCTTCAGGTCTGTGACGAGTGTGAGCATCCCTTACACAGTACGTGCTAGGAGGGAAGCCGATGTGGAGCGAGCAGGGGTTGTGCAGTAAGGTATGCAATTCTCATGCATTTGTGTGGTTGTTTTTACCTTTGCTGCCAAGACACATACAGTAACAATTTTATAGCCTTCCTGAAAAGAAAAGAAAAAAAAAAAAAAGAAAAAAAAAAAATCTCTCTACAGAGGCTCCAGCTTATGCAAAATGCTGCTGCCAGGATTTTAACTCACATGAGGCAGATGCAGATTCAGAGTGTCACTCCAGTCTTGACGGAGTTACACTGGGCTCCCCTGTTAAAGAAAAAAATCAGACTTATTTTAAAACTGCAACAGCTCTGTGCCATATGGGACTGTATCTGCTGGAGCTCTGTCCTCTGGTAAGCTCAGAAGCCGGGCTGGCAGCTATTCCAAATACACTTACAACTGATTTATAGAGGAGGCACAGTTGGTAATCGTGCATCCTGCAGGCAAAATTCTGTCCTCATATCCACAAAGCAGTCTTAGATCATCAGCTCAGTGATAATTAGGAGGAAGAGACTACAAGCACATTGCCCAACTGACACAAACCCTTCGAATCTCTCTCAGACGCAGAGCAACTGGTTCAAGAAAGGGTCTCATGCTCTTTTTGGGGCTTTGCCATTACTGTCCATTCTTCAGTCGGTGACAGATTACTCCTTTCAGGGCACTCACTTTCTTTCACACCACAAAACGCCTGCATGTGTCAGCACAGGAGACTTGGGAAACTGAGTCAGGAGCTACTCCAGGAATCTGAGAAGAGAATTTTGCCCTACATCTGAAGGCGCTCCCAGCAAGAGCCTCGCACACCAGGTCAGTCTGACGTAGCACGTCTAAATTCAATTGTATACTTCAACACGCTTACGCTTGGGCTTTTACGTGCAAAGCATTGTGGGATAAAACGGTACCAAACCTGCACATAGTGCTGCACCGTGTTACAGTGCACTGGTTTGCAAGCACACACAGTAAGAAGACCAGACCTATTCTGCAACTTACAGGTACGCACAGAGTAATCAGGAATAACTTTGAGATCCAATTTGCACTAAATACAAAGCTGAATGAGTTGGAATGATGTTGCCAAAAGGACCCACAGAAGTATGCAGACCTCCTGGAAGGCTTCTCTGAAAATAAGTGTTTAAAGCCTGTTTTGTTTCAAAACGAATAGCTGTGGAAAGCTGTAGTGCATGTCATGGCTCTGTTTAAGCTGTGGGGAGGAGAAAGCCCTTCAAGGGCTGCCCATTTCTTTCCTTGTTCCTCCTCCACACACACAAAGCTTTCAAATTCAGGCAGGGCAGCTTCTCATTGAAGATGTAACATGGTTTCTTCCAGGGCTTGTCGACACTTCTTACAAGCTAGTCATGCATCATAGGAGAGAAGCAGGAGCTAAAGTTACAATAAGCACCCCTTTTTGCGCTGCTTCAGCCATGTCACTTTTGTGGGGTGTATTTGCTGTCTCAAACTGGACACCTGCAAGCCAGTCCTGCCTAGCCATTTTATTTCCAACCACTATGGATTTGGTGCTGGTAAGAGCCCTGAACTGAGAACAGTGACAACACGCTGATTTCCCACACCACTGAGGCAGCTTTGAGGAAGCAGCTCCTCATCGCCAGCACCCTGGTTTAGGAAGGCAAAGATGAGCTTGGGAGGTTGCTGCAATAACAACAGAAGCCCACAGAGTGAGCAGCTCCTCTGGGGAGAGAGGCAGGGCGAGGACTACTAAATGATGACCTGAAGTCTCATTCATCCCTGCCTCCGGTTTTTCCCCATCTGTCACTCTCTTTTGCCAGTGTGCTCTCCTATGACGTCCTAGCATCTCCTGAAGGAGTTTCATCCCTTCCATCAGCCAACTCCTCACCTGCCTTCCCTCCCAGCTAGAAGCTGAGAGCAGCCCAGGGAAAGGTGCTCGCAGTGCCCCCAGAAACACCCCCGCATTGGCAGGGGACTTCATGGAGCAGCTGCTTTCTGCAGCTGGTGCATCACCTGCGCTGATCCTTTGGGCACGTACTGGCTCGACTCCTTCCCCATGCAGGTGCTGAGAGCACTGTCCATGCTGTGGGCTTCCTCGTCCTTGGCTCTGGCCACTGAGAGTCTCTTAGGAATTGAAACACCTTAGTCCACCCACACTGTTTTGGTTGGCAGACAAAACTAATTGGCTTTTGACTTTCAGGTGTTCAGATTAAGATCAGTATTTCTCAAACTAGAGGTGATGACCTCCTCCAAAGGGTTGCAAAAAGCTTTAACAAACACTCAATCTTCAGAAATTTTACCCGCTATCTGGGTTCTCCAGAGGTCACTCAAAGACAGATAAGCCAAAGGTGGACAGATAATGCAAGGGGTTCAGCCTTTTCTCTGAAGCACAGGAAATGCAGCCCAATGACTTTGTGTTAAGTCTTGAAGAAATGAAAGTAAAATAACTAGAAACAGGTTATTTCAGTTGCTGCTTATTCACCAGTGAGGCATGCAAATCAGGCAGTTAGGGACATATATGGACAGGTGGGTAGCTAGTATCCAGATACTGTTGTCTCAGGCACAACATATGTAATAAAGCTTGTGCAAATACATTTCTGAAATTACACAAACCTGACTTAAAGAGCAGGATCAAAGTGCTGCTCATTTAAAATGTTGATCCATATTCTGAATTGCACCACAAATAAATAATTCAAGTATGTATTAGAAACACATTTATATCAATGTTGTGCTGACGAAAAGTGCTTAGTTAAAGCCTTGAGGACCAAGATGCCCTTTTACAACCCCATCCCCTATAACAGCACAAGTATCTATGTATCCTGCCTCAACAATGTCTATCAAATGAGATCCTAGACTAGTGTCCCGAAATAGGATAGACCTATCCCCAGAGCTCTCCATTCTGTCAACATCTCCTCTGCACGTAGCCCCAAAGCTGGGCATTTAGTGCCAGCTACCGCCAGGATGTCTGTGACAGTCAACCCTCCACGACCAACCAGACTGCTGACTATTTCACGCGAGCACCAAATACTCATTCCCTGGCACTTCTGATCACCCAACCTGCAACTCCAGCTGAGAATCCAGAGGGAAACAGTGAGTGACCAGTCCTGGAGGTGTTTGGGACACTGGACTTAATTAAAAAATAAACCCCACTGAAGCAACAATACCAATTAAATGTACCAGTAAGTGCTGGGCAGGCATTTCACATACTGCTATAGTTTGAGGAAAGTTTGTCTCAGCTGTAGGGCCAGAGGTCTGAGGATCCCCAGAAGTAACCAGGTAGTGAAGAATGCTATCTGACCTCTATATGCTGACCCTCCTTTCAAGGTATCTATTACCTTCATAACCTGTTACAGAGCAATGCCAGTTTCCATATATAATTAGAAAAGAAGAGGATTTATGCTCTAGAATACTAATGACTTCAGCTTCTGTGTTACGGGGTCTTTTCTAACCAGGGGAGGTGTTGTCAGGCACTGTCATTGAAACATAATGAAAGGGAAATGGTAACGTTTCAAGCTACACTGCTCTCTGTGTTAAAACAATTCATTACTTACACAGGAAGGAATCTGAAATGTCATGTTTAAGTTTCACACCTGGGTGTTAGCTTCCCTTCGGCTTTGACAGCGGAGTCAGACCGCTCAGCTCTGAAGGGAGCCCAGACCCACTCCTGGCTTGCACAGCCTGGCAGGGTGCTGCCATTTTGCACTGGAAACATGGCAGAGGGTTTTCTTTTCCATGAGAACTGGAAACCCTGCAGAGGTACCTGTACTGTGGGAGCCTCTGTACAAACACGCGCAGCTGGCTTGGCAATCCCAGGAGCAGGAGTAAGCACAAACCTCCAGCTCCCCTTGCCTTGCACTTCTCTTTCCAAAGACCCATCAAATGTTACCTCAACTTCTGCCATGACATTTCACTTCACAGCATCCTTGCCAGACATGAAGGGAAAAACGGACACTCCTGTTTAAAGCCCCGGTTGCGTACAGCACTGGTTTCAGTTCATCTCTGCCCACGTAAACACGTGCATGCTATGTGCCTCCTTGCGTGCAGAGCAATGGAGTCGTGCACATTTGTGCTGTGCCGACCTGGGAGCTCAGTGCCTGTAAACAAACTGACAAAGTGGTAAACGTGCCTAATTGTGGCTGCAAGAAAACCCAAATGAAACCCATGGGACAACTCATATGTTTTCAATTAGGAACATGGTGAATCACTGACTTGCCATTTGTTTATGGTCTCGGCTGAACTATGACCATAAAGGATTTGTCTACAGTCAAAACAAGTTGAAAAACAGCCAGGAACAGTCCTCCTGACTCTTGGGTTTTGATTTTAACCACTAGACCATAAATAAAAATGCACTGTATTATGCAAAGCAGAATTGTAGTATTTCAGCCTATATTTAAATTGAGTTTTCATAGTACCAAACAAACAAAATGGGTAGCAACAGTATGTTTTGCTTCTTTGAATTCACTCAGTTTTTCAATCTGAAATGAGAAGAAACTGCTGCCATATTGATCATAGTTTTCATTTACCCAAAGAAACCTTTTCAAACACAGAAGTGTTCTGTGCAGTAAGACAAAGCTGAGCTTTAAGCACACTTCAATATTTAATGTACCTTTTCTATTTCACTAGAAATTATGTATTTGTAGTGATCAGTAAACAAGACCTTCACAAAACCTCCAGGTGCATCCCAGAATATTTTCGTATGCTTAACACACAAGCTGCTGTGCCGTGCATGAACAGCCAGATCTTGCACTAAGCCTCTTGCGGCCACAGATGTTTTTGACAGTAAATCTGGTAACAGGAAGCAAGGCAAGAGTCGCTAATCATCAGAAGGTTGAATCTTTTGGATCTGAGCTTCAGCAGCTCCCCAGGACCCTTTTCTGACAATGCCAAATACAGGGTTCTGGGTGGAAACCAGCACAGACCTATAGAGAAGCACAAAGGCTCTGCAGTCCCCAACTGCAGCAGTGCCCATAAAGCAGCTATGCACCCACTCTGCAGCCTAAGAGCAATGGAAAATTCCTTACCTCTAATGCTCCTGCAAACATCCCCAAGTGCACAGCACAGCTTTCAACTCTAAAACCTCTAACCTGGAACCGTATCAGCTCCTGTTCTCCCACTCTGCTTGCTAAAAGGCTCCATAAAGACAGGATTTGTTGTTGCTTCAAGGACTGACACAGTATTGTATGTTCAGCTTGGCTCTGAATTGCTGGGTCTACGCTTCAGGTTGTTTTTAGTGCTGCGTTTCTACTTGTTTTAAACGCACAAAAGTGTTGTCAAGTATCATCAGCTTTAACTCTTCCCAAAGCAGGCTTATTAGTGCTCTCATCGGTAAATTCCAGATATTTTTAGCTTTCTGCTGCTGCACTTTGTTTGCCTTCAATGTAACAAAGATTTGGGCTGTTCAGATATGCCTCAGAGGCTGGCAAAACAGAGCTTAGTGTTGGAAAGATTTCTTCTGCTGAATAAAAATGCATGGCTTGAGGTAACAACAGCAGCACTGAGGTCACATTTTGCATGTTGAGAGAAGCAATTCAGACGGACTCTGCATTTCAAGGAAACTTCAGTTTGTCTATTTTAATAGTTGGCATAACATTCCTTTGCACTGGAATAATATTTTAAAGATGACTACACAGTCACCTGTTCTTTTATGGGAATTTTTTATGGTTTCCCTGACCCAAGAGAATCTTTTTTTGTGCTTAACAAGTGGCCTTCACAATTTACCTCTCTCAGATACAGCCCACTGGGAGTCATAATCCCATACTGGAAATATCCCTGCATTTCCATGGAAACAAACTACTGTGCCAAAATATGGGCTTAGTTCTTCAATGAAGACTTCTGAACAGGGAAGAAATAGTTGCATGGGCTTCATGTTCAAACAGAATTTGCTAGCATCTAGAAATAAAAAGAAAATGACTTAAAGGTATAGTAGCTATTTATACACTACATCTAAGGCATTATTCAGGTGTATCATTGTCCAAACAGACCCAGCTTCTTATTTCTCTCCATATTCACATAAGAGAGTGAGCCTCAAAAGCTATACGTTTGTTTAACAGTGTGCACCTGGGCTTATATGTAACACAAGCGCCCATGCTGACAATAAGCCACATACCTAAGTTTTTCTGTAGCGTGCTAAAATAAGGCATTCACAAAGCAATAGCACACATGTGATCTCAGAGTTAGAGCCTTCTGTACTCTCAGCTTTGGTTCCTCCTACAGAGTAAGCTGTTTGTGTCATCACAAGGGTATTTGCAACTTAATAGCACTTCTGTTGTGGTATTAAGATTACTAGATAAGGGGGTCTGTTAGAGTGAAAAATACCTCCATATTTCCATCCGTCTGGCAAAGACAAGAACTGGCCGTTGGTATACTAACAGCCTGCTGACCCAGCTTGGTGTTATTCTCATGTTTTTAAGAGCAAGAAAACAGAATATAGCAGCTTTTGAAACTTTCCTTACACTGTGAAGACTTGTTCTTTCAGCGGCTTCTGTCTAACACTCTGATTCTTCAAGAATCCACAGACAGCAGATTAGCAGTTTGTGTCGGTGATTTACTGAGATGGAGAAAGCAACACATGCTTTCTCCACTCCTCATTCCCAATGCCAGCACATGAGATCCCACAGCTCCAGACCTCAGTTTGCTCATCACACAGTTTTAAATGGTCAAACTCCGAAGAGCAGCCACACAAAGAGAGCAGGGACAATAGCCACTCGAGCACTGCACTGGTATTTGAAAAAACATCCAGCTCAAAGCATACTAGGAACAATTTAGCTTGTCCATCTGCCTTTAGCTTTAAAACACTAATGGCTAAACCAGCCTCTGAAATCTGCAAAATCTGCACCTGTTAAACTGGAAACGTGCAAATGTGAAAACACAGACAGCAGATGTGCAATAGTCAAGGCATCTCTCATTTTTTGCTAGGACAGTTTGAAGGCTACCGTTGTCACATCTACCAATTCCTGTCGCTAGCCACCATACTATTTCTGTATGACACACAGAATTGTATTATCCAGAGAACCGGGAAAGAAGCAAAACAGCTTAGTATCTCGCCAAAAGAGCCTCAAAGCCTGTAGTCCTTACATCATGATGAAACTAAAGACAAACCTTTAACCTAAGCAGGAGAGCCTCGTTAGAACATTTGTATTGGAGTCCAGTGCCAATAAGCAGACAATAACAGTATCTGAACAGAAAAACAAACATTTCTTTGTAGTTGCTTACATTACAAGCTCAGCAGCTTTTTTAAGTATTCAGTTCAATTTTTCATGTATGAAACTCCCACGTTTGTACTTTGTTTTTCATCTGTGCAATCCAGAAATTTTTTATACAAGGTGCAAATTCATTAGTCCCATTTCTCAGTTGTGGAAACCAAAACACAGAAAACTGACACAACTCAGCCCCAGTATAAATACTAGATCGATTGAAGAACCAGTTCTCAATTCAGCTGCCACCTTTTCTCCCAGATCACACGCAGCAACAAGCCAATCCTACCTTCTGGTTGAGTGTATCTTGTCTAGAGTCAACAGGTAAAGAAAAACATTTCAAAAATAAGATGTGGGTGTGAAAAATTTCCCTCTCCTCCAAACTGCAAGGATGGCTTAGACACAAACGCCTACTTGAGGAAGGGGCAAAACCTGTTTACGCATGTTGCACTTTGGAGTAAGTTGGGAAAGACTAAAGCTGTCTTTCCCATGTCTTTTCCCATGTGATGAGAAGGGAAATGCTACAGCTGAAAGCATAAGCAATTTTGCAATAAAGTCTTTGCAGTGCACCAAATCTTGGCATTAAGTTGGCAATGTTTCCAGGACACAAGCTACATTCCAATCAGATTATCTTGTATTAATCATATTTGCACACAACAAAAACAGTATTTTTCAAGCCTTATTTCCCCTTCTTTTTTATTGAAACAGTTTTCAGCAGCTAATGATGATTTTATTATTGATTTCTGGAGAATGTGGAAGCAGCAGTGATTTAAGTACAGGAAAAGCATTCCAAATGAAAGCATCCTGCCTACATCTTATCTACCTCAGAAGATAAAACTTTCAACAAGGCCATAACTTTTGGAGAAGGAGGGTAGTCACAGAGGAATCTTTTCAAGCACAATTGAGTTTGTAATTCTTACTAATTCCCTCTCCATCTGCCAATGGCCCGGTGTGAAATTACAGCCAGTTTGAGAACCCCGCTGCTTTAGCCCTGCTCCTGTCAAGGGACATCTATCCATCACCTCATTGTGCAACCTGTCCCATTTAAGACCTAGTAATGCCAAGGCCTCCTGCATTACTTGGATCCAGACCTACTAATTACACGTGTAGCTCACACTGAGAAGGAAGCAGCCAAATAAAAGGCTGTGTGAAACCAGTCTCTCTCTGCTGCATTTCCAACGGGCCTCACCAACTCCTAGTCTCAGGTGAGTGTTGCAGTGAAGACTCTCTACTGACGTACCTTTATCTTTCTTCCTGCAGTTTGCAGTAAACACAAAACAGAGAAGGCTGTGAATCTTGGATTACATGCAACATTTTCCTTTACCAAAGCATGGGCAGTTTTGACAGTACTAGTAAAACAGGAAGGCAGACCAGAACTGTTACTGACTACTGGTCTTCTAGCCAGTCAGGATGAATAAGCAGAGATGAATCATTCAGATAATAAAAAACCCTACTATTTAGCAAACAAAAATGCACTACAAAAGGACCCTCAAATCTCTCTAACTTAAGGATTTAAACAGGAATTTTTCAAAAATTCTCAGTTCTGCCCTGACAGCAAACGCAGCCCTTCACAGGTATCTGCAGATCCTGGTGTAACGCCGTCGCTTTCCAAGGAGCGAGGGAACCCTGGGGAATCAGCACGGGCCTCGCCCCCTGGCTGGCAGGCAGCAAGGTCAGTGGCAGAGAATGAAGGGCTGCTGGGGTGACGGCTGCGTAACACCACAGAAACTTGTCTTAACCTCCACTAACAGCAAGGGCTGAAATAGCTGATGACTCTTGCTTGCGTCAAGCCCTCCAAGATTTTAAGCAGCAACTATTTAACTATGCACACAAACCACAGTCAAACCCTGCTGTTCTTCCTGCTCCTTCGACTTTCTTCCCAGTAACACCTAGCTTAAAAGAAACATTCTTTTACGCACTAAATGTGATTCACTAACACAAGCGAACCAAACAGACTGAACAGGAAGGGTACAGTCAGCTTCATATACAACACAGATTTCTGAGCCTCTACTATTAGTGTATCCAGCACATAAACCTAGAGAGACTTGGGAGTTTCCATACATGTAGGAGATCCTATTCACCCCATGAGGATGCAACAGCAATCCTTGATGGGAAAACAAGGAATCTAAAACCCGTGAGAGTTATTTCAATTTGCTTTCATTTTATTTTGAGCTCCCAGCAGTCAAATTAATTCTAGCTGTAATCACATTGGCTACAAATTCAGCAATTTAATGTCCATAATTTCTCAAAAGACAAGGCTAAAACCTTCAGGCTCTTTTCTTCAAGACAAAAAGACTTTGTTTGCCCAACCCACCCATTAACAGTATTACTCAACCCTATGCAAGGAAAGACACAAACACAATGAGAGAACACAGAAGTTACTAACAAGAATTCAAAGTTTAACCTAATTTTGACTTAAAAGCAAACAAAATCACTGTGGCAATTCTGTATCAGACAGCCTTGAATTTTTTCAATTCTGAGTTAAGTGGTCCTTTAATTTAATAAGGTTAAGAAATACTATCCTATAACACAATGCATGAAATCGTATTTTATGTGCAATGTAACATGATGATACTAAAACTGCCATCAGTTGGCAAGCTGACATTCTCAGTCATGCTAGTAGTAGAACTCATGATCACTGCAGCATGTGTAGCATGTACAGCACTGTAGCTGTTATAATATACTTCAAAATGTAAATGCCACATCCCTGCCAAAATTAGATTATTCTAGACAGAAAACAGTGTTATTGTAAGTAGGTTTGTGTCCTTAAACTCATAAAATACAAGAACAAAACTGTCTCAAGCTTCTAAAGTTCAAAATAAGTCAAGCGATTCTGACTTCTCTGGTACTGAACCACCTCCTAAGCAAGACTTTGGGTGCTACCAGTGGCCACTGATTTGGGAAGAAGAAAGAGAGAAGAGTGACAACGTGTTTTCTTTTACTGACACCACAGCCTCCTCTTCACAAGATAGGTAATTCAAGGTGTTCCAAAATAATCATTCTTGTTTTGAGATGTCAAAGTATATGACTGTCAGCTATGGGATGAATGTCATCAGTTTATTTCTGATGTGAAAGTTCACA
Organism: Phoebastria nigripes; assembly: GCA_035582835.1. Classification (NCBI taxonomy): domain Eukaryota; kingdom Metazoa; phylum Chordata; class Aves; order Procellariiformes; family Diomedeidae; genus Phoebastria; species Phoebastria nigripes. The sequence goes on along the minus strand of JAYKAV010002553.1, from coordinate 1,799,174 downwards.
ACAGAGAGTAGGGAAAGGACGTGGCATATAGGTTTTGGCAGGGTCAATGGCTCTGACTGCCTTCAATCATTGAATATGAAGATTGTGCTTGGGATATTTTTCAACAACTTTACAGAAAAGTGGCTTAGCAATATCTGAAAGTACAAATGCAGAAAACTAGATGAGGAGCTGATGACACTGGAGATGCTTCCATTCTTCTTCCTTGGTCTATTTACATGTCTTGAATGGTCTCCAAAAGGCTTCTGCTCAGCATGCACCATCTGGTATGCAGATACCATTTCCAGATGTTAAATTACAGATAAACTAGCTTTTTACATTGTTTTTTCTTTTTTAATCTAGACAGTAGCATGTCCATGTGAAAGAGTGTGTAAGGGATAATGTGCCCAGACAGAAAACACGACAGGGTCTAATGAATGCACTACAACATACTAATGTAATACTTCACTTGCCCCGCTTCTTCATTATCATTGCCATTATGATAATAATCATAATCATATTCTAACACTACACTCTTTAAAGCCCCTGCAATGAATAAGTAATTTTTCTTGTGTGCGACAGATATATATAGCAAATAATGGTCAGATAAGAAAAGCCCACATGGAGAAGAAAGGATGACTCTGAGACATAAGATGACAAACAGGTAATTTTGTATGTTAACTTCCCAGTCAAGTGAAAAAAAGGGAAATAGTACTTACCAGGCATAATGCTTTTCAGCTGCAAAAGGCTTTCTAACCTAATTACATTCTCACAACTCCTTGTAAAATGATCCGCAACTATTATCTCTGTTGTACCACGGAAGAAGTCATAGGACAGCAGCTTACCCCAGAGTGGTCCAGATTTCCAGTTTTCTGCTCGGACCACATCCCATTTCTTTTTCTGCACCATATCTTGTCACTCAACTCTCCTGAATGCACTGACTTTGCCTGCTTAACTGTAGCACTGTGATCTTCCAGCCTTGGAAGCCCCAGGTTTCCATGTCCCTGGGTACTGTTTTAGGATGCTTGAAACATTCACGTTTTTTCCTCTCATGAAACCAAGCATCGTTTTGTGGATAACAACACATTTGCTCTGTGTTTACAGGAACAAGCAACACTTGAGTAAAATGAACAGTCGGAGAAGTGAGGATAGTGCTGAAGCTCTCCTTCTGTCAGGATGAAAGTTAGCAACACACTTCATGCTCCACGCCAGGCCCACTGGGATAACCTGAGTCCTTGGGAAATGCCACCAGTTTGCAAAAGGCACAGAAGTTGTTTTTCTGTTACAGAAGTGAAACCCACAACTTTTTTTTTTTTTTTAAGCATTTGTTCTTGAACAACTGTTTTGCACTCCTTAAAGGCACTGCCACAAGGCTGTCACAGCTGGGAAACACAAACACCAAAAGCACGCGCCTGCAGTCAGATCCAGCACAGATTAACAACGATACACTTCATAACTTAAAAAGTGGCAGGAACTTTAAACAGATGTATAAATAAGGTGTTGAACAACCAAACCTTTTATATAGAACTACTGCCTCATGGATAACTGCTTAAAATAACAAAACCAAGTGATCTAAATATAAATTGCAATTACCCGCCACAGCCTCCAAAACTGCTCCTTGCAGCATTGTGTTGAACCATGAGCACATGGAAACCTTCCTGCCCTTTGCTTAGCCACTGACCCTGGCTCCTGTGACCCTCACACTGTCCCTAGCCACATTACTCATCTCTCATTCCTTCTTAGTAGACACAGTAACTAGATGACCATAGTTGACATACTGCATTAACCTATTATTAGGTGACCCTGACACTCTACCTCACATTTTCTCAGTTTATATTCACAACAATTCTAAATTGAAATATCAAGGATGATAGGAACTTCTTATCCACAATCTTGGAAGTGGTAATGAGAAAGAAGGCAGGACTGTACGTGACATCTTCAGTCACAGCCTGTATGATACTATAACCTAGGAAAGTGGATGTGGGCTTTTTATTTCTTCCTTCCTTAAAATACATAACATCATGCAAGTCTGACTATGCAGAAAATGACAACTTTGCCACCCCCTTCATCAAAAGTCTCAGAGAACTTGCCTGTCGAGTATTTGAAAAATGGAGAAGTCATGCAAAAAATTTTATGAAACTAAAAGGTCTTATGCAATCTCCCAAAGCCTATCTGCCATAGAGAATGGGCAAAGCTTTCTAAATTAACTTGTTCAGCTGACACAAGACACTCCCCCTGCCTTGCCTCTTCTCAAAATGAGTCACTGATGTGGCCAACCGAGGAGTGGGAAAGAGGAAAACCTATTCAAAAATGACCCTCCCAGGACACAGGAGAACCTGCTGGCTAAAGGTGTAGCCCACCATGTGCACCAAGGATAAAAGAAATCAGCACGAGGGGCAATATCAAAATATAGTGGAATCTAAGGAAGCAATTAGACTTACTAAGCTTTGGTTTTCTTGACACCCATAATCACTTGAAACTGTACTACAGCAACATGGTTTGTGACCAAATAGAGCTTGCAGATAACAAATTTAAGGGAAATACCTAAAATGAAAGTGCAATGAATAGTGACCAATATATTTGCTAATAAAAGAAGCATCTGCTAACTGGAGTAGCCCAACCAGTAACTGGTTTTTGCTCAACGAGAGGCAATATTCCAAACTAAGTCAATGACAAAAAAAATTAAGAAGATACTCACCAGCAAGTGTATAATCCATATCAAAACCAAAGCACTTTATCTTTTCCATGGCTAAACTTCTGTTTACAAAGACCCTGTAAAGAGAGAAGAAATAAAGCCATAGGTATGAGCATTTTCAAAATAATCGCATTTTAGAACAAACACATTCTGCCAGCTGTCAGGATGTCTGGCTCTCTTAGGTCAAAATCACAAAATATACCTGAAAACGGAGGCATGTTTCATTTTTTGCCATGAGTTCTCCTGAAGCAAAGCCATGACTTTGCAGGGTTATTCTAATTATTGGTATGCTGTCTAAAGACATACACGCATGCATGCACACACACACACGGCTTTGCATGTGACCCGCAAAAATTCCTAAGAATAGAAGTGCAAAATCTCCTGAAGCAGAATTCAGAGCTCAAGTGAGAGGAAACTGGAAGCAGAGGATAGAAAGCAATACAATTTGCTTGATTAAAACAAATTATTACAAAGAGGTAACAAGGAAAGGAAAAGAAAATACCATTTCTGTGAATAAACTCACAGCATTTGAGCCCTCTTTGGAACTGTATCTGGAAATTCAAAGCAAACCTAAACAGATCCGTTTCCACATTTACACCAATAGCGTTAAAAAACATTTAATAGAGCTCTGAAAAACAGCAACTGAGATAAATTTTCGTCCACAAGAATATGCTGTTTCTATTGTTAAAATTCTTCTTTTTGTTTATAACTCCCCTGCAACTCCTCGACAAAACTGCTATTTTCTAAATTCCACTTTTGCCATTAATGCTTATTGCAATGAGAATCTAAGCTGAATACTTCCAGGCCCTTTTTGATGACAACATTTTAATACACCATATTCAATTTAGTTCAAGTAAGTAACATGGTAAAGAAACAGGTCAGAGAATACACCAAAAGCTTTTCTTGCTTTCTGTTCCAACTACTACAATTACTAAGCTGCTTATGTTTCCCCAGAACTTTAAACTATATAGCAGATCTGTAATTCAACAGGACTTCTCTCCACCATCTGTCTTATCTGAACTTTAAGAACGAGAGTCAGAACTCGGCTACGGGAGGGAAGCTGAGCTTCTCAACACCGATCTCAGACAGAAATCCCACGTACTGCTCGAGCTGTGATGCCGAGACAAAATTCTCCTGTATCAGAAAAGTCCCAGAGCCTTCACCTGTACTCTGATTTCAGTATGTGAAAATTCTCCAAATATTTAATAAGTGCATTGCCCTCAGCAGAGTAATTATCCTCTTAAAAACTGAAATCGGCAGCACTGCCGTGCAGGAGTGGCAGCGCAGGGACAGCGATACAGCAATGGAGACGGCAAGTGCAAAACCAAGCACTCATACGTTCTGAAAAGCTGAAAGAAACCACTGGGAGATTCTCCTCCACATGCACGTTCTGGGCAGGTGGCCGGCATAACGTGCCCGTTTAACTGCCCGTGTCAATCCACCGCAGCTCGGATTTTAACAGCAAACTGCTAACATCAAACCGTCACACTTCTATGCAAGTCGTCTTACCTCATCTCTCACCGATGTGCTCCTTGTTTAGTTCGCAGCAGTCTGATTCATCTACTTGTCTGAATCATATTACACAATTCCTTTAAAACTTCCCTAGTACCGATGCAATTTTGCTTGGATCTGATTTGACTTCAGAAGATCATTATGTCTGAACCAAGCCTTAAAGTACTGTATATCTTCTTGGACAGTGTTCTAGAAAACACATCTGTGGCTAATTTAACCAGTCACTGGATATCGTTGTTGTTCCACACAAATCCACTTGGAATACAGTTTCTCTGGCAATAGTATACTTTCCCCCTAACCTTGCACACTCTCTCTGGGAGTCACAGTTTCCTGGCAAAGTGCCTGCCTTTGACAATGGGGCTTGTCACTAAGGGGCCTCAGAGGTTATAGATGACGCTCTTTTCTGATAGATTTATGTATTACCTAAACAAGACAAAATGATGGGAAAAAAACTGGAAACTGGTAAAGAAATGCCTTTTGGAAATATGAGATGGGATCGTAAATCACTAAAATTCACTCCTGAAATAGCTGGCTTTTGAGTAGGTGGAGCAAATTATCCGAATCTGCAGTTTGAATCCATGTTTGTCTTTTAACATCGAGATAGCTCCGATTTACAAGAGGCCAATGCGAAATGCTATTTGGTACTAAACACAGTCTCACACTTTGTATAATGAAGATGATTGCGTTCTGTTGCTGCTGATGCCAGGAAGCATTATTTATTAGCTAATTCAAGCACACGATTTCTGATCTCCTGTTTGTGCAGTTTGTTTCTGAAAGTGGAGAGCTTTAAGAAGGAATAACACACCTCCGGGGGACACTAGCAACATTTTTTGTCCAACCTGCGCAGTCCAATTTTGTTCCTGCCTTTAGGCTTAGCCCCCGGAGTATAGTTTTCCGTCCTTCTGAACAGGACAGGAATAGGAAGGGAAATTTAAAGAAGCTCAGAAGAGCATTTCAGAATTGCGACATTTGGGATCAGTTTCCCAAATGAGGACAAAAAACAAGCACTAAGAGGGAGCTGAATGCACTTATAAAAAGGGTAATACGACAGTGCCTGTGAAAGGCAAAAACAAGGGAGCTGTGACCCAGGAGATCTCTCCCAGTCCAGCCTGCCTATGTTTAGATGATGACGACACCAAACTGACCAAAAACCATGGAAAGATCTCTAAGCCTCTGACATTTTTTCATTGCTTACTTTCGGAGTATTTACAAACTGAACCCCGGGACTAAAAAAAAAAAGCAGCACATGTTGATACTGAAGATCTGGAAAAGTTTACCAAAGGCAATGAAACAAACAACATCTATTAGCATATTTTTGTTCCAAAATAAGTCTTATGACTAAAATATGACAATTACTATACCAGCCCCCTCTTGGTAACAGCTGGTGAAGATCTCTCTTTCTCCATCAACTCGTAAATACTGCCTATGACCTAGAAACTGTACGTGGCAGGGTCTAATCATGCCCCAGCAGTGCACAGGACCTGGCAGATTTCAAGGCATCCTACTGACTGATTTGACGTGGTAATTACTTCACCTACCAGTGCTGGAGTGAAACAGAGCAAATATTTAAAAAAGCTAAAGAAGGCTATTACACAACATGTTCAGGACAGGAAACGAGAACACTTTAATCAATTTAAACTTGGATATGCCTTGGCAGATTAAATGGCAGACTAAACAGTGGCAAAAAAAAATTGAACCAACTTCACTTCTCTTGTGAAGGCCCAACCAGATACTGGGTTATTTTGTAGGCACTCAGGACCTCAACTTCAAATCCTGATAAAGACAGACATCTCCCGTGCATGGTGTCCCCCTAGACACAAGGGGCTAAGTAGATACTTAGAAATATTTACTCCCAGAAGCTGACCAGCTTAATTCAGGGGGTTTACTCAAAGTAGTAAATATCTGCAGTATCCTAGAAACTAAAGATAAAAGTTGAGATTAAATCACCACGACAGTTTCTGGGAGGAGCCAGGTGCTTCTCAGAAGCTGCAGACTTAGCCTGTTTCAAAGCTGTGCTTAGATCCTAATCGAAGGTACGCTCAGCCTGATTTCAAGAATACCGGTCAAATGTGTCTGTTGGCTACAAAAACGTAACGTCTCCACAGAAGACATGGTATAGAGAAAGGACAAGAGTTGTTTTTAATGACTATAAAGCAAAACCAACACTAAGACCCTAAGAACCCTAACCACCTGAGAGAAAAGATCCTCTGGTCTCTAAAGGAAAGGATGAGATGACAAGTTTTTTTACAGTTCATCTAGATAAAAAAAAATCAAAGCAGCTTCCAGATTACAAACAGTTGAGATAAAGTCAGAATAAGAGGAAAACTAAAATCATCCAACATTTTTAGGTGAGGAAGTTTTAATCTAGAATAATTTTTCCACTTGCCAGAATCAGAAGAAATCACACTTTCCCTTCCCTTGATCTTGTTTGTTTTCCATGCAGAAAATAATTGTTTTAACTAGGAGTGCTGGAGTTAAAAATTAAGCTGATCTAAAAATTTAACAGCGCTGGGCAGTAAGACAAATCAAACTGCAGGCATAGCATGAGAACACCCTTCTCCATTCCTTGTGCTGAGAGGCAGAAGTGGGTATTGCCTAAAGCCAACTCCCCAGCTCCACACCTGTCTGCAACCAGAGCATCTCCTTAAACAGGACATTGCCTTTCTCTTGCCTTCATCTTTCTTTCCTGATGAAAAACCAAGCTTTGTATTTCTGCTTTAAGGAATATCCCTGTGAATGTCCCACAGTTGCACTCCCTGTGCAGTGTGGCTGGAGCGGCCCAAGGTGTCGGTGCTTATGGGGAAGCCGGTTGAGGGACCATATCCAGCCCCATCGGCTCCCTGAGCCAGCACACGGCACAGCTGGGAGTGGGGAGGCAGCAGCCTGGACTTGGGGTGGCTTAGCCTGGCACAGATCCACACCTTTAGAAAAATGGACTTGAGGAGCTGTTTAAGGGAAACCATGAAGCACACTTCCTCCCTAATGAGTTCTTCCTCAAAGATTAAACCCTGCAGCTTGGCCACAGCAGAAGGCTCTCAATGATGACAGTATTTATTTTCTTTTTGAGCTCTATGAATTGTGCTGGATAAGAGAAAAATGTGTTGTATTGCAAGGAAGAAGGAACTGCTGAGCATGCATAAAGGGAGTCAGAGAGCCCTAATATCCTCAACACTGCAATTCACAGTCCTTTATATTTTCACAAGAGAACTAATCTCGGTTTTGTTACTGTTCTTGTCAATCAATTCCGAGGCAGGAACCTAAATCCCAACTCTTCTCGAGTAACACAGGAGAGGAGCGAATGCAGAGAGGGAGAAATTTTTTTATTTTATTTGTGCAAAATCTCAAAAGCATTCCTGTGCCCTGAATGAAATTTGCATGTATAATATTCTTGTAATATGACTGACAAAATAAACAAAATGCATAGAATTATACAACTAAGGAGGAACTTGGCACATGGCTCACAACTCCTCATAGCAAGAAAATGAAAATGAACAATGTGAGGCGAGGTTTCTGGAACAGAGCACTTTTATAATGATTTTCCAAATGTGTCTGGAAATACCTTGCAGCAAGAAGCATTCTTTGTCAGGAGAGTATGTTTCACCGGAAATTAAATAAATACAAAGAAACTTGCAACAGTGCTGAGTGGAACAGCAAATACAGTGGGAGCTGGCTAAGCATGACCTACATGTGTGTTTAAAAAASACTGTGGTGGACAGTTGGGCTCAAGCCAGCCATGAAACAGGGACTAACCAGCCAGAAGGCTCAGATTCCTGCTTCCTGAAAGTTTACGCACTTTGGTTAATCTTCACTTTATGGACAACTTCCATGTTTTAATATGCTATAAGAGTTAAAAAGAAATAAGAGGGAACTAAATGGATTAGCTTTTAATAGCCTCCCATGTCCAAGTTCCCCACAGCCTCTTTAAAAAGGCTAATAATGAAAAAAGAATCCCAGTACTCTTATGACAACTGGATGTTCTCAGTATTACTAGCTAGTCCCCAGATGTTGTGTGGCTGGGGGAGATGTCTCACTACATCACATTATAGTTCTGGTTACAGGTGACTTCCACCAACAGCAGTGAACTCAGATGAATCCCTCACTGACCCTACTTATCTGGCACAAATCATGTGAGCAACCTTAAGAAGATACTAACATATATCAAAATGTCTTGTCTTTGGGTGCTGGATGCTTTGGTACCTGTCTTAGAGGGGATAAGAAATAAACTTCTTTAAACTACTAAAACCAATGTAATCATTCTTTTGCTGAGTCTTGCCTCTTTAGGCAGGTAATGACCATTCCATATATTATTATTTATCATAACATTTTGGTCTTTTTTTCACAATGTTAGATCTTCAGAGTTCCATTTTATTCCTTCTTCAACCGAAGAGGAATATTCTGAAAGGTCAGTATGTTTGTAATCATATTTAGAGATAGTGTTTGGGCTTGAGATGACTTTAGGCAGATGAAACGGTATCAGATAGGGAAGAGAGAAGAAGGGCAACAAAATTTCCCGGCCACTTCTAGTAACATTTCCAACATAGTGCCCTGCAATTTCACAAGACTAACCGTCCTTGCACAATTATAGTGACATAAAACTGGAAAATCAGGTTATGACCGGAGCTTAAAAGTCTGATGAGACTGTATCCAGAAACACGACTATGAGCACTTCCCTCTGAAATTCAGCAGGAATCAGATGGAAGGAGATAGCCTTGGCCATTTCTGTTTCCATTGTTTGGGTTTTCTTCCCAGGCAACAGCAAAGTGCCAAGAAGCTCACATATGGATTCCATCCCAAAATAACACCCGTCTGCTCTGTGAAACTATTAAAGCTAGGGATCATGGGACATTTTCAATGTAGTTTCTTTATTATTAATTTGGCAAGTGTTCTGCTTTCTCATAAGCTCGCCCATTCTGCCGCCTTAACACTCCCTCTCCCTCCTCTCTCCAATGTCCAAAGCACTAAAGCAAAATAAATAGAGCACCACATGCTGCCCTCCGCTACATACATGCCACCACATGAGTCCAAGGAGGCTGCACAAAGACATATGAGGACAGATCATGGCCAGCAGTGCCTACAGAGCTACCTCATTTACAGTTACATGAAAATATCACACATTGCCTATCTGAACGAGTCTGATGAAAAGAGCATTTTCAGACTGGTAAAGATTTTTTTCTCATTTGCCACCTCAATGAACTGATCATTTTAAAGAGACTTTATATATAGCTACCCAAACAGATAAACAGTTTCAAGCCTCATAGCCTAGTTTATATAACATTTCCACCTGTTTGCAATCACTGATGATCCAGTATCAATAAAGTGAAGAAACAAGATTAGCAGTGAATAGCCCAGAATTTACAAATTCGAACAAACTACAATACATCTTTAACCCTAGAAATCAAAACAACCAATTGGTAATCCTTTTGCTTTGTCTTTATTAAAGTATATACAATTTTTTTTACCCAGGATCTCACTGTATATTAACAGTATATTAACAGCTTAAATCACTTAACTCATATTACCACCATAAGATGCTTTGAAAGCAAATTTGATGGTTGGACTCGATGATCTTAGAAGTCTTTTCCAACCTTAATGATTCTATGATTCTATTAATGATTCAAATTGAAGCACAAAACTATAAAGCAACTTATTGAATACTCCATGACTGGTCAGCAGGAGAATTAGGATTAGGAATCACGATGCCACATCCCCTGCGCTAGCCAGTAAACAACAGAGCAAGAAAACAAAACTAAAACAACAACAGAAACCCCATGTTCAGGATGAGAAGTCTCAAATTACTCTGATGCAAAATGGTAAAAGCATCCCAAAGTCTGTATGTTTAACAAAAAGGCCACCACAGCCTTACTGCCCTGTTAAGCCAAAACCACAAAATAAAAGTAAATGCAAATACCTGTTTCCTGGATCTTGGTAACTGTCAGTAACAAGAGTGGATGGAACACCAACTTTTTCCATTATTTGCTTTAACTAGATGTGGTTGCTATTTAAACCCTAAAGAGCTATGTGAGATAATCCAGAGGGTGCCTAGAAGTGCTCACTCCAAGTTAAAAAATAGACACTAGGGCAATTTGGTGGCTCAGAGTCAACCTAGTTCTTGCCTAATTACAATCACGTTAAATGACAGTACTCCTCCAGAACAAATGACCTAGTGATTATCCTCTACCCGGAAAAGTCAACAAGGAGTGCACGAGGGAGGTGGCCTCACAACCACACACACTAAGGAAAAGCCACCTAACAGCTACATATCCATCTTATTTCCGAATTAAAATGTATGTTGCCAATAGCACAGTAATGCCGTATCCTCTTACCAGTGACCTCTGCTAGAGAATGAATAACATCTAGCTTGTATATTAATTCATCTTTAGACCTCACCTCCAACAGGCGCCAACAATGTTGTATAACGAGGTTTGTGGCTGATAGTAACACTAGCTAACCGAAAGTCTTAGTTAAAAGTCATCAGAAATACCCCGAAGATAAAACCCCACCACTTATCCTCCCCTACAGATTTTTCTGATTCTTGATGTTGCTTTTACGGCCCTTGAACTCTACAGCATAGCATACGTGATCATATTTGCAAGCTTTGCTTAGTTCATCAATAACCTCAATACTCCAGTTTCTTGCTATACAAACTAATCCAAACAGCAAGCAAAACTTTTTGGAGGAAAACAGCTACGAGAGGAAAACAGCTATAAATATTTGATTTTGAACATTCCTGCCTATGGCATTCAGACATGATTATGATATAGTCATCATATTGAGTCAGTATGCATTACACCAGTTAAACCAGTCTCCATTGGGATTTCTGCCAACAATATTATACATTGAACATCCATCCATCAAGGATGATACAATAAGAAGTGCAACACCTGAAAAAACACATTCCTAGTATGAACGACCACAAGTAAAATATGACTATTAGAGTGGCATCTTCAGAACTAATTTTTTTAAAGGTTTTTAAAAGTTTCATGCCCACGAGAACATTATTTTTATTTTTAAGGTAAATTATTTTGCTTGGATTGGAAACTTTTCCCCTTATTTTATGCTGCTTCAACATTCACAATTCAAACATATCACATCTGGCATAGTTCATGAGAACCAGAAAGTTAAATCAATTGGTCTAGGTATCTCCGCTGATATTTAAGTAAGCATGAAGTAAACAAACAGTGAAACAAGTTTCTAAAATTTCACACTTCAGAAAACCAAGCATTACTAGCAGCATTTAGAAAATCCCCATGAATGACTCTGAGCACAACTGGGCTTCCGACATTGGTATCAAAGGCTAGCCCCAGTTATGTTCATCTGTAAATGTGGCCCAGCTGACAAGCTCCTCCAGCCTTCCAGATTGGGCCCATAAAATCACTGGGACCAGCTTTAAGGTAAAAAAATTTAATGGTTTTAATTCAATGTTCTTTTTTATTGTTTTTGTTTCTAAGTCACTTTAGATTCATGTTTTCAAGGTTTTTTTTCTTTAGCTGCCAGAGTAAGAAGAAAAAGAGACAGAAAAAAGAGAGACTGAAAGAGAAAAAAAAACAAAGAGAAAGAAAAAGGAAGAGAAAGAAAATAATCTTGACAATGAATGCCTTGTCTTTTATATCTCTCTTTTTCATAAAATTGACGGTGCTTCAGCAATATCCAAGAATCAGAGCATACTTGGACCTCACTGAAACAAACGTACGTCCTAGAACTGATGGCTGTGACCAGCACACATATTCTACATCTGAACGATTATTAAAATCCTAAAAAATATAATATAAAACAACAAGGGGAAATAACTTCAGTCCTACTCTATCATGTTAAGTCTGCACTTATCTTTTAAGTAACATCACATCTGTTAACACTAAGATCACAAAAAATACCAGAAATAGAAATCTGACAACACTGCCTCTGGAATGAGGTTGTTTCAGATTCTTACAATACTGGATTATCAAAATAACTCCCATGAAACTGGTACACCAAAGCCATTAATAGCACAGATTTATACTACAGTCTTGGCATCAGGTTCTCTCATTCTCTCCCGTTCCCTCCCTCTCTCTCTTTTTAAAAGAGGATAGTAATTTCAAAACAAAAATGCGCCTCCCCTTAATGTATTTCCAGTGTTGCGCTTTCCATGAAAATCTGAAGTGCTAGCAACATTTCTGCTCAATATGTTTTGAATAAGACATTTCTAGATTCTAAGAAGGGGTACTTAAAACTGTACCACAGACTAATTTTGGACTACCAGATCCCAGCTCCTAGTGGGAAACCCTCCTTTATATGAGTGCACTCTCATCTTCCATAAGGAAATTCTTTCTGAAAGTAAAGATTTCTTACATGAGTAAGGGTAAACATGATAAAGACTTGAATGTGTGAGCTCTTAAGGACAAGTACTGCTTCCTTTGGATCTTGTACAACACTTAGCAGACTGTCAGCACCTAACCATAACAAATGTTGAGGAAATATTTAAAAAAAAAAAAAAAAAAAAAAAAAAACACCAAACAAACCAGGCCTTACCCTGACTTCATTTCCATTAGTCTAAATCAGGAGTAACACAACTAAAGTCACAAGTAAAATTATGACACAAAAGTAAACCTGTCAATGACTTCAACAAGGTGAAGATTTTCTGCCAGCGAATGGTATAAAATCCCTCTCTTTTTACGTGCTATATATAGTTACATTCATTAGACATTTCCATATCTGACAAACCAGCTGACACAGAGAGACTCAAATAATGCCACCACTTAAGACATGTGCCCAAACATATTCACTGGAAATTGGAAAGCTTCAGAAATGCATCAGAGGATCCATTACTTAGCCTTAGACATTGCAACTTGCAAACCTGGCCTATTATATGATGCTAAGGCATTTTTCTCTAATTAGATTCCATGTGGAGAATCAAAAGATATCTAACACTTCCAAAACACTTCCTCAGAAATACCACCATATATGAATCACAAATGCAACGTGGCATTTAAGCATGAGGTTGGGAAACTTGACTTCTTTTTCTGTTTCTATATCAGACATACGTCTCCCCAACTCCTGCTGAATATACTCTGATCATCATACTGCATGACTTCTCAAATTAAACAGGCTAAACTTTGAAGATACACCTCCCACAAACAGAATACTGACAATTACTTGACGCTGTTGTTTTTAACTCTGTAACGGTCCAGACATCTGATAAGGACACAGACTACATCCATCTTTTATGCTCTATGCCTGGAACCTTGGGAGCTGTGGGCTAAATTCTTGGCTCAACCAAACCTCCAATGTGATCTTGTGAAAACAATCTAGTGTCTGTACTTTGATTCCCAAACTATAAAATGAGAGTGATAACGTTTCTTTTATTCCATACTCTATCTTGTTTATTTAGACTGTAATCGTTTTACAGCAAAGATGGTTTTAGGCCCACCTACCACAGAAAAGGAGGCTGAGATCTTGCCTAGGGCTTCTACGTGCTCCTGTGGTGCACACAATTAATCATACTAGATATAATTCTCAAACACTTAATTTCTGATCCCATTTGATTTCCTCCTTATTCGTATTTGTGCATTCCAGTGTCTAAGGCTATGCTCTCCCAGTGTGCACTGCAATAATCACTAGAACACTTCTGCCGCTCAGTATTTCTTGACTTGAAAGCTTCTATCCCAAAATCTAACTTTGATTAATCTTTTGACTGTATTAAGAAAGCACACCCTCACTCGCTCTAGTACAAACAGTACTCTACTGTTTGTAAATTCATGCAGGCCAATACTGTGCTATCTTGTAAGTTCTCTTCTACTAAAACTTCTGCAAGGAAGGTGAGAACAACTTTTCTGTTTTACCAACAAGCAAAAAACAAGAAATGTGGGGTTCATGCTTAGTTTATTTCCCTCTGTCTCAGCACTTCAGTTTTGGGGTTACATGAATGACTTACCGGTGATAGGCTTCCCGGCGGTACTTTTTCAGAGCATGCCCATCCATGTTTGCAGGGAGATCTGCTGCATTCTGGAGTCGGTCGCTCCATGAGGTTGTCATCTTCAAATGCTTATTTATTTCTGAAAGAGGCAGAAGAGAAAAGCTTGCTTAAGTTCAAGGTTTGTTTCACCAGAAAGTTGTCTGTTTCCTGGTACGAAGAGATGCAATGCCACTCAGGAAGTCTTGCAAAGTAGCTGGTGGAATGATCTGAGTTTGCAGGTCAAGTAAGATGCTTTCCTCTGAGATGTTTGATGAGATAGGGTGTTAAAACAGAGAGATGGGAAGGCTTTTCCACATGGCTGGAACTGCAAAGACATTCCTATCCGTTGTGGTGAAAATGCATTTAGAAACAGAGACCTTGTTTTCATTGCTGAAAAGGGGTATTTTTTGACTGTAGAGTTACTAATATGCATTAGCTATAGGTGATGGAAAACCTACCCTTTATACACAAGATAAATTAGGCAGGGCAAACTCTACAAACCCCAGTGGGACTGACCTTGCCACTTTTACCACACAGTAAAAATAAAGAGCCTTGTCCCTGGCCATTTGATCTCTAAGCAAAGACAAAGCTTCAAACTGATGCTAAATTAGCAGAAACAACTGGAAGGAAAGTAGAAAGATGATCTTTTGTTCTCTGCAGGTCAGTCACATTCAGACAGAGCAAGAACACACTGCAAACCTGTAACACTAGCAATGCAAATATTCACTAGCAGATCTTCACAAACATCTGCACCCCTTCACAAGTACTGGTTGTCAAAACCAAACCACCGGACAGTCCTTCTCATCAGGAAGGCCCTGCAGTGAGGAAATGGGGGTACCTTTCCCAACTGTGTTATTAGCACACTGGGGCGATCCTGCTCGCCCCCTCCTCCAGCCTGACGCGTGTCCTGCTGCATCCCTGGCACCAGGTGGGATGTTGAAGCTGCCCCATGGTGAGTCAGTTCAGCTCACCAGTCCAAGTCCTCACCCATCAAAACTAACTGGCCAAAAGCAAACAAAAAATGGATAGTTCGCCACGGGTCAGCAGGCTGAACCCYGCTCAACCTGCCACAACGCTATCATTAGAGCAGGTGCAAAGAATAGGGTGGGAGATGCATCCCACAGTTATACCAAATTAGGTATAGCATGAAACCACATTCTTGTGTAACCCACACAACTGCTGGACCACAGGGCTTGGCTTGTTTGCTCTTCCTTAAAAGAAACAAAACCACCCACAAGCTACATGGGTAATGATACAGCAACCATTTCTAGACACCTTTAAAATATGACTGCCCTCATTTTACAGAAGGGAAACTAGATGACTTCAGCAAAGCAGAGAGTAGAGCAAGTGTCCAAACCGACATTAGAAGTCACGGCGCTTTCGGCGGTGACACGTGTGCTTGCTCCCCTAGAGGACATCTGTATAGTTTTTTCATTTTAAATTTGATTAAAGAGCAACAGTTGCAATTGTCACAGCATTTGTTAGTTGTTGGTCATAAAACCATTTATGACCAGCAACCTACTAGTTGCTGGTCATAAAAATCAAACAGACGGCAAACAGCTTGTCTATAAAAAATATGTTCCTCCCCCAGCATTCTCTGCTTGTCTCCCAGTTACTATAACCAAGGTTTACAAATGCATCTTCTGCCACATCCTAAAGGTCACCAAATTTAGGCCCTGGCAGGCAGCCCAAGGGACCGCATGCCAGAGCTGAGAGCTCTCCCCCCCGCATTCCCTGCAACACACCCAGGAGAGGAGGTCACCGCAGCGAGAGGGCGACGGGCCATTCCAGCCAGCCGCAACTTCCACAACAGGGCATGCAGGGAGAATCAGCTTCTAAWATAGCCCAGGCCCCAGCCACCAAGGGCTTATAAGTAATTACCAGCTATTTAAGCCRTGCCCAAAGGCAGATGGAAAGCAGCACAGGGCACAGAACTAAACAGCCYGCAAGCATCAACCTGTTCCACTTCGAAGGCAGGGCACTGCCTGCAGCAACGCTCCTTACAGGCAGCAAGGGCTGCAGCAGTCCTGATGGAGGAGAGGGGCCTCGGGAGAGGAGCGCTGCCCGTGCAAGAGTGACAGACTCCAGGTCAGCAGCTGAGAGCCATGCAGCACAGTGAGGATCTGGTATGACCCCAAGACTGCAAACTACAGAAAGGGCTTGTGTCCCCAGAGGGTGGAAAATCATCTACGCCATGGACATTTCGTGATGGTCCAGATCATCACCACCTTGGTCTCACCTGGAGATATTTTAAAGCTACTAACCTAGAGCTACAGATTCAGATCCAAAAGACATATACATTTAAGGCCTCTAAAAGGCAAGCTAAATAGCTCTGAAAAAACTGTTGCATGGCTGGCCTTATGACTTTTAGACAGGTCCAGGTCTAGGTCTTCCAGATGAAACAAGTCCAAATCCAAGCTTCCTGCCATTTAGAAGGGCTACACTATTCTGATTACCCAGCCAGACACATAGCAAGATTCGAAGATTTACACCCACAGCCAAAGCCAGAGACTTTCCGTTCTGCCAGTCTCTTCTTCCCACTTCATCTGCTTCCCATCACCATCACACCACATCAGAGATGCCGACACAGGTACTAGAATAGGACTGCTCCCAATGGCCATCCCTGCCAGACATCTGATAATTCACCAACAGTATCCTACAAAATATCCTAAAATCCAGATGGCAGAAGAACTTTAGTAGGTTACCTTTAATAACATCCTTTCTAAAATGAACAATCAGTGAAGCAGCGTGAGCTCCTATGTAAACTCTCCTCTACAGGAGAAACCAGACTGCATCATTCTGTGTGTGCTGGGATTCAAAAAGCTGAGACCTGAGGAAACCACAAAAATCTGAGTTTCCATAATTAAGCAAGAAAGGCACGAATTATTTTAATGTTCCAGCAGTATTTTGCTGTAGCTCTGATGAACAGAGTTCATAGGCAGGACAAGGTTTGTAGACAGAGGCAATATCTTTTATTAGACCAACTGGTATGGCTGGAAAAAATAGACAAGCTCTTGGGCATACAAGCTTGTCTAAGTTTTCAAACTCTATCAGTTGCTCTAATAAAAGATATTACCTCTATCTTCAGGCTTTGCCCTGATTTATTTCTTAAAATCTTTCTTTTAATGTTCACACAGCATAAAATAAAAAAAAATTTATGCTGAAGTTTTGTATTACATGAACTCAAAGGCACTCTTACAGCTTAGCAGGCTCCACTGGCACTGTGACAATAGCTTACTGCTCTGAAATAAAACAGTAACAACTGACAAAAGAGATTGTGATGGATGTTCCCCACCCAAAAGTGTTACTCACACAAAAAGTCTCACAAACTTCAATGAAATTGTTCTAATGTTTCAAAGGTGTAAAAGTCAGCCCACCTGCGTGGGTAAGAGATACGGGACCTGATCCCTGAATACAAATTCCTTCTTCCAAATAGAGAGAGAAAAATAAGAAGGGCTGAATCACTCCATACACATGTAAGACACTGGAATAAACATCTAAGAGAGCGGGCAGCCAGCCAGGCAAGATTCTCAACTCTGAGCAACTGAAATACGATGCATCTTTCTTTAGTTACAAATCTATTTTTGAAATCAATGATCTGTAAATAGCTTCACATAAAAATAGAAATCTTTACATAGATAAAGCATGTCAGAACACCTCCCCATAATTTATTGGAAACACGCTCCTTGCTAGTGCAGTCTTAATTAAGCATCTGATAGCATTTATGGTACAGGGTTAATTTTGAAAAAGTATTTAAAACCTCAGCTTCAAAGCTTTGATACAGAGCTACCATCCAGCACATATGCTTTGGTCCAAAAGAACATGAGATTTTTAGCACATATTTTGAAGTAAGTCTATCTGCTTCTTTTGTCAGGTTTTGGTTGATTTCAAGTATTATCCATAGTGTATTTTTTTCAAGCACTCATACGTATAAAATAACATGTCCAGAAGCACTCCCCTTCAAGTTTTACTATTATTTTTTCTTATCTTTTTTGGCCAACAAACAGCTAGAAATTTCTGCACCTGATAATACTTGATGTGTTCAGGTTAAATGCACTGCCTGTATTTTTTTCTGAGTTTGTTCTAACACTTTGATGATGCAATGGCAAATCAGAGGCACACGCACTAAAATGTAGAGATGAACAAAATAGCAGTGACAATCCCACTTTGTCCAGGATATTCTCAGAGAGCTTATATAGCAGAAAACAAAAGCATCACTAACCAATCCCAAGGTTGTAGCGTACTCACACTGATTTGCCATACACTATATCCACCTCTTCTCACACGTTCTGCTTCAAGAATCCGTAATAACTTGTCAGTACGACCCACACGTGCACAGTGGAGAGCGAACAGAGAGAAAAACCATCGCACCTAACGTTAGCTACTTAGAAGTTTTGTGTCTAGTCGGAGGCTGTGGGTGTACAGACAAGTTTCGTGGTGCCCTTGCCAAGCCTAGAGCAGTTCCTGGC
Organism: Phoebastria nigripes; assembly: GCA_035582835.1. NCBI lineage: Eukaryota > Metazoa > Chordata > Aves > Procellariiformes > Diomedeidae > Phoebastria > Phoebastria nigripes. The sequence continues at coordinate 1,780,594 of JAYKAV010002553.1, read as the reverse complement.
TCCCCACTGCAACGCTGCTCCATCTCAAGTGTCTTTGTGGGGTCTCAGCAAGGGAGTAATGAACCATGTTAAAATCCTGAGAAAGGGAAAAAGCAAAGTGAGCAGGATTGAGGTTGGCTTGTTCAAGACTTAGATCAAATTCCTGGTTCAGGTCATGGCATGGCCTCACAAACAGGGAGGGGAAAAGCAGTTTTTTTCTGCTGCTGAGAGGACTGTCCAYGTAAGGGTGGTTAAGAAAAGTGAGTGACTCACTTTCCAGGAGCATCCCTCTCCTTCCACGAAGGGCAGAAGTAGCTTGCATCTAGGTTAGGCTAGACACTTGGGACAGCTAGCATCAGAGGAGGTGAAACCTACTCAGGTTAGCATCATATCCTCTGATCCTCTGACATCCTGGGATGGACTGCAGAAAGTGGCCAGGACTGTGCCATCCCCCTCAATAGCATCTCCTACTGCCACTGTGCGATCAGGGGCTGGGCAGGCTTCTGGCCTCACCCAGCACGGCAGTTCTTAGGCCTGCAATCCCAAAGCACTTCACAAACTCTCATTCACATAATACATTTAGGGGCAGCAAAAGGTGCTGTCCCCGTTTTGTCAGCTAAGGATAGCAGGGCACAGAGAAGGTAATAACACAGAGCAAGTGGGAATCAAATGCAGAAGTCCTAATTCCTCAGTCTCTGTGCTAATAACCAGTCTGAGTTCCTACCACTGTCAGGATGAATCACGGAGAGACACTGCATCTTCCTTGCACAGTATACTTCAACACAAATTCAAATTTCAATATTTAGCATCAACTGGCAGACATTGAGAGGTCAGCTGAAAAGTATATTAAATATAATTTTATGCTTAACATTGCCAGCTTCATAAATATAAGCATGCCTTGATATACGTGCCATGCTTGAAACTGCACAGTAGGAATAATACCTAGACTGAGTAGGAATAATACCTAGACTGATACACCCTTAGGAAGCTCAAATCTCTACACATTCCTAAACACGCCTGACTTCTGCTCCCTATTCAAACCCTGCATTGACCCCGGCTCTCCCATGTTGCACCCACACTCCCAAACTATTTACTCATTTGCATTTCAGTCTCCTCTTCAACACCGCCACTCAGGCACTGTGCTTGATCTCACCCGCCATGCCCACACTGAAGCTCTCTGCAAATGCAATGCATCAGTTCACATACAAATACCAATAGTTACCCTCTTCCCCTAACATACCGGCCCTTCAATGGCTGCCTCCCTGGAACAGTCCTTTCCGAGCTGGCTCCCATCTCAGCCAAGGGGTGACACAACTCAGCTAGTGTCCGGGAGGGAAGAGCCCTCAAACACTCCACAAACCCCAACTTTTGTGTGTCACAAACTCTCTGAAGGGATGTGGCAGACAAGTGACAAAGATGAGACATCTTAGGGCTGCTAGAAGGCAAGGTGACATAGACTTTCTAGAACTAAAAATGCCAACTAATGAGAAAAAAGAGTCTGTTAAGTGGCATTTCTGAAACCCAGGAGAACTATTCATGTGAGCCAAATATCAAAATCTCTGTTCATGCTCTGCTTGGGAAGAACCATGCAGAGAGAATGGGGGGGGACTCCCCAGTCCACATTTTAATGTTCCTGATAACTCAAAACTACAGGTCCCAGATGTACAGAAGTCAGTATGATCACAGAATCCAGGAGTACCATCAAAACACACTGGAAAACAGGACAAACTACTCCTTTAGCTCCTACCAGTGCAATGTAAAAAGAAAAAAGTCTTGTGATAAACCAACTTGCAAAATTTGGTGGAGCTCCCACTTTTGCAGAGCTAAGGACAATAAAAAGGAGATTTTTTAAGTATGGTAGGAACGAGAGAAATCCTAGCAAGGGAGCAGAGGCATTACTGAACAGAGATGAGGAATAATGCAGAAGGGGTAGAATTCTTCAAGAAATATTTCTAGTTTGCATTGAAAAAGAAGGATGATAGTGTGTTAATCCCTCAATGATAACGAAGTATGTCCCATTCAATTTGCAACCAAAGAGAATGTTACAGAATGCACATCAGAGATGAACATGTTTAACCAGCCAATCTGATAAAGCCTCCCCAGGAATCCTAAAATAATTAGCTGAATATATTTTAGGCTACGTCACCTTTACCTGATCGCAAACCTAGGAAATGTACTGAAAATGACAACACTGGATTCAAATAATGAAGAATTAGAAGACAAAAATATAATCAGTCTTGGTCAAGTTATCAGTTCCACTAGGTATCTAGAGCACGTCTACAAATTCTTGAAGACTGAGAACTACCTGTACTTACGCATGACGCAAGCCCCAAAGCAGCAGGCTTCTGGCTCGCTCCAAGCCGCAGGGATTGCACGGATGCCGAACGACACTCCGATCTTATTCTGAATTGCAGCCTTACACACCAGCTCTAACTGTTAGTTCGCACAGTTCCTCTCCTCTCCCCCACAGCTCTGGGATGACAATTCAAACCACTCTGTGTTTTACTGGCAACGCTTCTGCTTAATAGCCAATAGCAAATTGTTTCCAAAAGGTGTTTTCAATTAGTGATGCTTTTGGAAAATTAGTATGTCCATGACTTGAGATCTCTGGCAACACTGGAAAGCCCACAGTTTCCAAATATAAGCAGTGAAGCTTGTAAATGACCTAAACCAGAAAATTGACTTTTTTTTTCCTCCTTGTGCCTAAAGTAAAGTTCTTCACTTGAAGAACTTCCACTTCTGGGTGGCCGCCTCTCTGACAGCAAGGCTTCAGGTTCATGATGGCAGGAAAGACAAAATACGCTCTTCCTATTAGAATATTAAATTATTTCCAAGAGACACTTCAAAGCACACTCTCAGCTAATGATAATTAATACTTGAGGTTGGCTTTAAGCAGGATAATTCTGTATGCCCATTAGAGAGTATTAAAGGGGTAGAGATCTGCTGTTAAGAACCTGTTAAGGTTAACCACAGACACGTGTATTGAGCTCATAGTAGATCCCACTTGCAGTATACAAAGACCCACTGGATTACATTAGATTGATAACACTCTCCTTGCTCTTTCAATCTCCGACGCTGGCTTTGTGTCCTCCCGTAGGAAGCGGGTAGCTGTTTCTCTTGGGCACCACCACAGTGCTGACATCAATGAAGCTGCTTTTTCCAAGAGAATGCTTTTAGTGAAATTGGTAAAGCATTCCCAGTCATACATTTATTTGACTATGGTCTGACTGATAGATGACGGTAACTCATGGGTTATATCTGGATGGGTAAGGCATAAGAAGGGAGAATGCTACTCATGTGGCTTATTATAGGATTTGATTTAATTTCAGGCTGAATTTTATCTCTGTCATAAAGCCAGATGCTAAAGCAATGGCTATATATAAAATACATTGTAAAATATATTTAACAAAACCCTGCTTATCTTACATGGATTTTTTTATCAGACTATTTCTACTGACAATCATATCCACAGTGTGGCTGCACAGTGCCTAGAGCTCCAGTAATAATCCAGGACCCAAATGCATTAGATGTACTAAAAACCACAGACAGATATATTTGGAGTTTCTTCGGGTGACCATCCATTTCTATCCAAGGAGTTCTATTCATTCAGGAACTCCAAGGAGCACTAGTTATTTAAAATATTTCAAGCATTATTTAATTATCATCAATTTTATGGATGGTTAGAAAGGAATTTGGAAAACTATGAAATCCACAGTGCTACTCTGTGAGGAGCAAACCTCAAATCTGACCCTCTCTGAGTACCACGAGACCATCCATTCTCCTCATTTATCTGTAACTGAGTTTACTGCCTTGAAACGGGAACCACAAATTCTCCAGTGAGCTAATTAGCATATTTTCTAGCTTCCATATGGCTCGTGCTTCTCAGTATTTCTTGCAGAACGACCATTTTAGTTAAGTTGTTTCCAACATACTACTACTTACAGTTAGAGGTTTGTTAGAGGTGATGCTAGTTCTCCACTTCTCTAAGTCTAGTGTGCCCCATATCATCCCACTGCTAGAAAAAAAGGAGGAGGACCATACTTAAGGAATGTGAGACTTGATCCAGAAGAGCAAGAGCTATGCCACAGAGAAGAATCAGCGAACATGAGCTCTCAAAGAAATGCTGCGACTGCAGGTCAAATATGATCCTTGGATGTACAAGGCTACCAAGCAGGACTCCATATGCCTATCTGTCACTGCTACAAACACTGCTGGAAAACTGTCTTCAGCCAGCTGTCCCCATTCAAGAACGCTACTTATTATATTGAGGAAGGAATAAAGCTGTGAAAGAGAGTAAGGCTGGAGTGGAAGATTGCCAATTTACAGAGAGTGGCTCTGCAGGTGATTTGAAAATAGTCTAGAAGCATTTACGCACAGGAAAGCAGCGTGACTGTGGAAGGCTCTCAGACTAGCAATGACAAAACAAGAGCCCATGGCTGGAAATTAAATAAATCCACACAAAAAATATTAACAGAGAGGACAGTTAATTATGAAACAACAAATTTCTGAAGTAGTTTTTCCATCACCAGACAGCCCTAAATGAAGGGGAGGAGGGTGATGTTTAAATCTTTTTTTCACAGAGTCAAGAACTAATGCAGAAAAGTCAAACAGCCTGAGCTACCCAGCAGGTCAGTCCAACTGAGTATCATGCCTCAGGTGACTCTTCCTCACCTTATAAATCAATGTATCAGTGAATAAGAGGCTGAGGCACAAGCAGTATTGGAAAGAACCCTCCAGAGAGTGGTTTCACCTGGAGAGAAGGTGAATGGACAAACAAAAGCTCTTCTGAGCCAACACTAGCATGAACCGTGCACCCTAACGGCCCTGGGAAACTCACTTCCTTGGGAAAAGGTCTTCAGCAGCCTGCAGCAACCTCTGCTGCGGAGGTTTCCAAACTGCTGTCCAACTGAGTGCCTGCCAATAGCAAGCATGGACCTGGCTAAGAAGATGTTGTTCTCACTGCTTTTTTTTTCCAGCTGTTAAATTCCAGTAAGAAACCCGTAAGATAATTCAAATATTTTACTCACACTGTTTTCCCGTAAGCAGTTGCTCTGGTTGCACAGGGTCTTGAAAGATTAAAAACTAGAGATTAATTTGATCCCTCTGCTGTAAGACAGTCTACCCTAAAGAAAATATTTAAGAGTTCCTAAGTATTTGCTTTAGCTGAAAACCAGGAGGTAAGCTTTGATGCAAATGCCCACCACAACAGAAATTCAATGTTTGACTGCTATCTGCAAATACTAATACCATTGCTAAAAAGATGAAGCATGACAACATGCTAGCCGAGCTGCAGGTTAACATAAACAGCACAAAAGACAGAAATGTCAGCATGGAATTGAACACACTGAATTCTGCAAATCAGAAAGGAAAGTCAAGATAAACTTTTCTATTCCAATTCTGTTCAGAACAATCTGAAGCACCTTTAGCAACAAATAAACTTGCTGGCAAGAATTGACAAATATAACCCCTGGCTAGTCAGCAGCCAGAGCATTGCTCCCCCTTCTCAAAGGAGACCACCAGTTTCTTCCATCCCCTTCAGCTCGTTACCTCTAAGTAACACTCTTGGTGTTCAAACCTGTGCGAGGATCTATTACCAACTTGGGATAGCTGAACACCTCTGTGTGAGTTACAGTTCCCAAAGAGAGAGAACAAGATGAGACGTGCCGTGCCCGGAGAGAGAACTGGAAAGCCATCCATCCACATACCGATTTCAAACCAAAGAACAACTGCCACTCTAACCTGCTATTAAGGATTATATAACAGTAGCTCTTTTGGCAGCAGATCATGGTGTTTCAAAACAATGACGCTTTTCATTAGATTCCACCATGTTTCAGGAAGCAAATACAGACTTAACGGGCCTTTCCAGAAGCGCAGTAGCAACCGACAAATATTTGAGATGCACAACTCTGATCAGTAGCACAGTCACTCTGAAAGCATGCAACTGGGTCAGGTTGGATAACATAAACAGCCAAAAGTCCTCTTTATCTTCTAAACACTGAAGGTGAGGGAGGACATTTTCATTGGCTTTCCTTAGTGACTGTGCTTACGGGTAAAAAACCTTCTTGTCTCTGAAGATTAAGGTCCCTGCTTCATTAATATTTTATAGAAAAAGCAAAGATACTGAATGCTTATTCTGGCTTTTTTCTAATCTTTGAAAGTAAAAGAAAGAATAAGGATGATTTTTTAAAGACACTTGAACCCTCTTCCATGCTGGATGGGCCCTCTCTACATGTTTATGGGCTACATAAACAGATGTGACAGCAGAATCAGCATCTGAACCATCTTCGCAGGCTGAAAACATGACTTCACATCTCCCTCCAGCCTTGGCTGAAAGCGGTTCCTGCTCAGCCCAGGCGCGGATAGCCAGCTGGCTAGTCAGCATGAGTCCCAGGGCTCTGGACACAACACTCGCCAAGGGACATGCTGCTGAGTAAAGAAGCTGGCATACTTGAACTGGGGAACACTGGCTCCTCCTTCATAAAAAAAGTTACTGAAAATAAACACTGAGATCAACAGCTGAAGACGATCCGGTAATTCTGAGAGCTGCTCTGTCAAAACCAATGAGAATCTTTTTTTCCTGCTAAGAGTTTTCCTTCTCGGCACCATTCCCTTCTCCTCCCACCTTCTTTAAGGAAAAAGCTTACCAAATGCTCATATACTAACTTGGTCTCTCCTCCTTTTGAGATTTTACCCACCAATAACAGGCAGATCATTGACAAATAAACTCTTCTTTCCAAAAGAAGAAGGATGAGCTGAGGACTACGGAACTAAGCCAGACACAGGAGAAAAAGCCTTAATACCCAGCAAGGCTACAGACTTCATATGCAAAACTCAGCCGGTTTTCAACTTGCTGTTTGTCCACAAAACACAAACAAGATAAAATAATGATACTCCTCAGCTATAAAGGGCACTGTGAAGGTAAATACAGAAATCATTTAGTAAAGAGGATCTTGATTCTCAGTTATCCTAACACATAGGGCTCTAGACGCATACTGGCCTACTACAGATTTCACGGGCTTCCTACTTTTGTCCTTAATAACAGTTACCCATCTCTCTTCCAAGAAGCCTTCCCTGAGGCTGATCTAGCCTTTCAGGTCAGAACGGGAAGAGTCTTCTGCATCCAGGCTCAGCTCACAAATTCACCCCTGGGCTGGCTCTAACACTCTCCTGAAATGCTCACAAAGGCCAGAAGTACAACTCCCTCCTCCTCTATATTCCTCCCAGTTCTGTAACCACAGGTAGCCCTCACCTGAGCCACACAGAAATCCTCTTTCTCCCGAAACCAGAGGTTGGACATGTACTTATCACTCATTATGGAGGTCAAAAAGGTGTGTACGCAAAACCTTTCCTGCACTCTGTTCTTAGCAAGCAGTCCCACACAGCAGCTCCTGGCCGATGCGAAGCAAGCTACACAGACCTACCAACTGAGCAAGCACAAAGACGAAAAAACAGGGAACGTGAAGTCTGTAGGTGTTTTGAAGTGCTCTTATGGTGTGAAGTTCCCCTCTGCATACAGAGCACAATTAATTTCTTTTCTGACCTGTTTTTTTAATCAGAGGCAAACACAGCAATTATAGTCTGCCTGATTACAAATGAAAACTACAAGTCTGCCCTTAGGGCACAACAGTGTCCCCACCTAGGTGTTATCAGCCCCCAAATCTCATTTAATCTTGACAGATGTGTAGTGCCGAGGCACCACTGCAGGAAACTCTGTAAGTAAATTAAATTTACAAATACTTTCTCTGCAGTATTCCCATGCTCTTCCGAAAGACTGCTAATTCATACAGCATTTCTTAGGCAACCTACGTAACTTATCAGTAAAATAACTGAACATCTATGATGACTTTGAGCTTTTGCTAAGTCTCTGGCTTCTCTTTGATAACCTAACTGTCTCAGCTTTATCAAGTGATACCAAAGGCCTACGTTATACTGTTTTCCAACTGTATCAACTTTTTTTCTTCGGAAACTTTTTACTACCCCATCCAAGCAAAACACAAACCACCAAGTTCATTTGAGGAAAACAAAGTCATCTTTCCATGGTCCCTTCAGCCCACTGTTTTTAATAGGTTAAATCAATCCTGGTGAGATAGGAGACCGTTCCCTGGCAGGAGCTGAGGAGGACACACATAGTGCTCTCTCTGTACTTGTCTCAGCATAGACGGTGCTCAGAGGGAACACGGATGAAGTGACAGACCTACTCCATCAGCTGTGACCTGGAAGAAACGGGTGAGAAAACATTAACAAACAACTAAGAAGACATCAACAGCAGATCCCTGTTATCCCAAAACCAGAGCTGAGAGTTCCTAATGCTGAACACTCCCTCTGGCCAGGACTTCTCTTTTCAGGGAACCTCAAGTATCTCATCACCGTAGACTTGGAACACTCGTTCAACAGTGCAGTCTTGTGCTCCTGCTGCGGATGAGCGAACAGCTTAAATCCCCTGGGTCCTGAGATGCCTTTAAAAAATGTTTGTCCCAAGCAGAGTAGTATGACAGCCCTGATTCGCTGAGAAGGACTTCTTTTTCAGCATGTTACCTGACCTACTGTAGCTGCTAAAAAAAAGCTGACCATGCGTCCAGCCATCACAAAGCCTCCTGTGCAGCCACAGAAATGCCTCCTTCTAATTGCTTTCAAAACAGCAATTGAAAAAAATCCCAGCCTGGCTCTCAGCGTCACAACACGGGAAGACAGTTCTCTACATGTCCTAACCTTTCCAATATTTGTTCTTGACCCCACCAGCACACACCGATTTATGAGGACTGAAAGTGCTTTTTATTACTGTCTTTGTTAATATCTACTCACCAGATATTCTGTGAAGAAATCTGAGTGAAGAAAAATGAGTGGTAGATGAGTAAAACATTGTTAGTTTTTCATCATCCGTTCCCTCCTGATTGCTCAAGTCTAGCAAGCAGAGTTTTTTGGCCTTGGTTCATAAAATTGCCAGTGCAATATTGCAAGAGAAGTTACCATACATGTAAAACAAGAGGTTAAGAACCTACCTAATCTATTATCACGTGAAGAAAAAATAGGAAAGGTTAGATTATAAATGTGTTTTTAACGAACTCTTAGAAAGGCCACAGTGTTACTTCCCTGGATCAGAAGTGACAAAAGTCCCCAAATTATTGAAGGCTACAGATGGATATTTCATCTCAGATCACAGCAAGTAAAGCTCTTTCCAATTTGTATAAAATCTGCTCATAAAATATCACACGCATCTGCTGATGATCCCAGCAGTGACATTTTTTAACATACTCATTCTCTATAAAATCATCCCATTTCAACACCACTATAAGGAGGATACTAATAAATGCCAGAACATGTGTGAGACATGTTCTGCTCAGGATGTCTGCAATCACCAAGTGGTTAATGGTACAGGCAAGCTAATGCCTTCTAGAGGCTAAATTCATATCACTAACCGAAAAGGACTTAGCAGAAGATCGTCTGGTATGCTAGTCACTGCTTAGCAGCGACACTTTCGGGTAGAGCAAGCATTTTGAAGAATAGAGAAGAGGGGTTTTGTGTCTACTTACTGGAACCACTTACAGTTTTAGGTAGCAAATGCTCATTTTTATCATTTTTCCCTAGCAGAGCTCTATCCAGCCCTGTCAGCCACAGCCCTGCTTTTGATTACAGGTAGAAAAGGTCTGCTGACCACTTCTCCCTTCAGAGAGACCCTGTTCACATGTTCGTACTTCCCTTTAGGCAATGTTTTATTTTCCTTTTTTTAACAAAGGAAAGCGATGTGGAAATGCAGCATYCCAAAACACCGAAAAACTCAAAACAGGCACTGCCTTGCTGACCTGCCCTTAAACATCACTGGTGCCCCAGCTGATGCTTGCAACATGAAGCGGAAAATGAAATCTGACTCCTGCCTCAGTTTCCAGACAGCAGAACTAACAGATGATTTACCAGTCTGGCTTGCTTCTATGTTAAATTCCTCTTTCCAGCTTCACTCAGCCACTTGTATTCAATGATGAGAAAGCTACAGGAACTGAACTGGAAGAGCAGTTTCCAGGATCAGCCTCAAGCTAACTGGTGCTCAGAGAACCTGCAATTTATGTTCAACTGATCAGTTTTTCTTTAGGGAATGAACTCATCCCAACCTACAGCACACACAGAGAATAATATTATAAAAGTGGAACTGAAGAAGCAATGAAAAAGAAACAACTATGCAGCTATTACCAGTATCTGTTCTTAAAAGGTCTCAGTGAATACTGCATAGGATGTCAGAAAGGACATGACTGAACCAGGACACTCGGGACCAAATCTTGCAGCCCTTTCCTGTGACTTCAAAGGCCACGTATGTCTTTGAATACTCTTGAAATGGAATTGCTTTGTAATATCCAAAAAGGTGACTTGAAAAGATCAGAAAGAAACATTTGAAACACCTTTGCCAACATATTCAGCTCTTCCTTCGGGGGAAGAAAAAAAGGTATCTCAGATGGAGATGGAGAAAGCAAAGGAAATCAATATCTAAAAAGATTATTTTTAATTGCAACTGGTTCTATTTATTGACTTCCAAAACTACCTAAGCAGCCTACCTTTTACTAGCACTTACTCTTAGATGTTATTGTTGGTAATTGCTGTGTTATGAATACAAAGCACTGGCATAAATCTCACTCAGCACCTCTTTGGGTTTCTAAGGGCAGAACATTCACATGCTCTTCTCTGACCCCATGTTCCTAATTATTTGCTGTGCATGCCTATGTGCAACTCATCACCAACTGAATCAACCCAAACAGCTGAATTCAGCTGGTCTAGAGATTTTGGCATGCTTTACGCTAAACCATCGGTCTTCCGGCTTTCAAATTTCCCTTCCTTTCTAGGTTACTTTAGAAGCTGACTATAAAGTTTCTCTTGTTATATGCCATTGCCAGATGCACTACATTTGATGCAAATGTACGGTCCAAGTAGTAAAGTATGAGTTGATTCCCACCCACAGCTACCATTCTCCAAAGGAGATGAGGAATACTGATTTCGGCAGCAAACACTGCCTGAACAGCTAAACGCTTCCTCCTGAACCCAGCATGCACAGCTGGGATGCAGCTGTTGCTACCGCAGCAGTGCAGGCAGCAGTTGCTGCCAGGGGAAAGGCAGCGCTCACATAAGAAAGGGGCAACCCACCCAGAAGGTCCCACAATCCAGATCTGGCCACCACAAGTGCCAAAGCTGGACCACCCCAGTTGGAAAGTATTTTGGGGAAGTGTACCTTCCTGGAGGGTTCAGTGAGAATTTGCTTCCTGAAAATCTAGCAAGAACATATCTTAAGTGTTTTATGTATTATGCCAATGTTAACAGGGAGAACTACAAGGCCTGGGTCAAAGCCAGCTAATCCAAAGGCCTGTTCTTAAGTAAACAGTGGAAAACCACTCTACTTCAGAGCCTCCTGCAGAAACCCATACAGGAAATCTCTGTTTTACCCTTTCCTCTGAACCAATTGTGCCAAGCAAGGTTAAATGATAATCTTGTAGTAAGCATATATGCAAAATAGTAAGTCTTTGTTTGAAAATGACTGGAAGGCAGCTGGGAGCTGTGAATACTCTATCACTAAATTAAGCTAAGTTTGGACCGCATAATGACTTCAAGGAACCTTTGTTTTTAAATAAATCACTTGTGGTGAAAAGAGCTGGAATGGTAGTTTTGGAGACCGAAACTGTCTTCTTATTTACAGGATGGGTACAACACAAGCAGTACTAGAGTACATTGTTCCCACACATCTGTTTCTACTAACTTACTTCACTTTGGAACCACCTTCAAATCTCAAAAGAATCACACCTCCTTGGGCCTCCCTTTCTTCTTCCACCCACCTACAGAAGCTGCGCCCATACATCCTTTAATTTCAAAAGAGAAACCAACAAGTTGCTTGTGTCCCAGCATCATTTCTATAGGTATCTCATTACTGTGACTCCTGCTCCCCACATTTAATGGGCTCACACCTTTGCAGAATTTAAAGCAGTTTTAGCTGGTATGATGCAAAGGGTAAAAACCCACTTGTTTTTTTGCTTACATGTTAAGAGAAGACAGCATGCAGATAATCACAGTGGGGTTTCCAACCTGCCCAGTTTAAGTCAGAACTTTATCTCTAATGAAACTACCAAAAAAGGGCTGGCTGTGCTGCTAAATCCCGCAGCAGGTATCCATGCCCGGAGGATGATAAGCTAAGGTCACCAGCAAGCAACAAGTTTAGCCTCTACCATCCTGTACCAGACATGAAAAAGTGATAGGACAGAGAGGGCTGACACACAGCCRTTCACTACTCCTATGTTTGGGGACCCAACTGACTGGGAAGTAAGAGCAAATCTGCTTTTGACCTTATAGTAAGGTGCACACACTGTTACACATTCAGGTAGTAATAAGATTCGRCAGATTGCTGTGGGTTTTTTTAGGCTGAATTACTCAGGCTCCCTTCTTGATCTCATGCTGTCATATAAAAAATGTATTGCTCCTAATACGGCTTCATACAGGCAGGTCTCCCAAGCACCTTTTTAGCCCTGCAAACAAATGCACGAGACTTAATGACTACCCTTAGGCAGGTGGGTTTAGATTATCAATTGCTTACAGTGGCTACCTTAAATACCTACGCAATTTTTTCCAGATGTTGCCCAAGGCCTATTTACTGTACATTAAGTTCTATTTATTGTACATGCTGGATTCTCTCTGTGGTTGTGTTAAGAAAGCAGACTCATGTTATACATGCTCTATGTAGAGTACACAGTCCAAGGTTTTAGGAACCATTCCAGTGAAGGAGTCATAATGATTAAAAAGCAAAATACAGCTCATTGCTACAAGCATCACAACCATGACACATAATAATAATCTCTTTAGTAGCACAAAACAGACGTTTTACAATAGGAAATATTTGTATGAATGTGCACTTTGGAGATGCTCAAAGAATAAGATATGCTTCAGCACAGAATAGCCAGCTTTTGAAGACTCAGATCGTGGCCATTTCAAATATCATTTCAAATGGTATTTGTGCTGCTGACACTATAAATAAAATTTAAAAAGTAGATGCAGTACAGAAAATAAGTGAAGAATTCCCATGCGCTGACTTGGTAACATACCTCATCCCAAACACATCCCAAAGAGCAAGACAAGGCTTGCACTCCCAGGCACATTCTGTTCAGTTTTCTGTCCTATTATTCTCACTGCTAAAAAAGCCACAGCTGTTTTATATCAGGACACCCAGCGTTCGTGAGCCACCCCGAGGCAAGGACACGGCGTAGAGCAGGCATTGCAAACTCATCCCAAGGTACATCACGCAGGCTGTCCTCTGCTGACGTATAGCGCTGTCCTCAGTTTCCCCTGGGGTAGAGCTGAAGTGCCTTGCTCTCTTCATGGGTTTACGCTGGATGGCATACAAGTATTTCTTATCCTGAGGCGATTAGTTACTGAGGTGTTCTTTTAAATGAGTGAAGACAAGGCATGGCCCTGCCAAACAGCAAGCCAGTTCCTATGACAACTTTCCACTGCAGCCTGGCTGGAGACCGTTAACTCACCTTCCCCAGGCCAAGCAGCTTCTGCATGGTAACATTACTTTGGGTCATTACAGACCACTGTAGGATTTTCACCAGTGGTCAAGCAACGGCAGGTTGCATGGTACTGAACCACCCAGATCCCACAGCACTCCCTAACTTCARACTCCTACAAAAGAATGGGTTTGCTCAGTGTGACTGCATGACCCCACTTTTGTCTCTTGCCCAAGATTTTCAGGGCAGAGCCGCAGTCAGCCCTTCTTCCTGCACCTCCTTGCGAGTTGGTAGCTACAATTTGTGTAGGATTCAAAGGCTGCAGATCATCTCAGTTTGTCCTGGAGCACCGCAAACCTACTCTGCAGCCGGCCTGGGGCCATCCCCAGATAACAGCTCRTGCTGCAAGCTAACAACCCATCTATCAGCTTTTAACTGAAGCATTATTTTATTAAGCTGAACTGCAAATAACAGGTATGGTGTGAGCAAATACACCTATCTGCTTTTTCAATAAGTATCAGTTAAACATCGTATTTTAATAGCTTGCTTCCCTTTTACTTTAGATGCAAAAATAATATACTTGTATATTTTTAAAGGAAATAAAACACTCCTTTCAATGTTTCCCCAAAGAGTACAGTACCACAGTGTTTACCAGTAAACACCACACTAAGTTTCTGTTTTTTCAAAAACAAACATTCCCCTGGAAGTTAAAAAAAAGTCTAGGATAAATATTTCTAGTGATTTTAGGAAGGGTCTATTAACTTTCAATTCAAGCTATATTAGGAATCAAACATGATAAGGAGTAACAATTCAAGGGGGATTTATTATTATTATTATTATTATTATTATTATTAAAAATTGCCTACAAACCGGAAATTTGCCTGGGAAAATTTCAGCTTGCATCTGATTTTTGCTAGTGTATATCCTAGAAACAGCATATAACACTAATGCTACCAATGCAAATATACTAACAGGCTGTTAATTTCAAACCTCAGCTGAAAACATTTCTCCCATTCTTACAATTCTTCTCCCCGTTTATCTCTGCAATTGTACTTAATTCAATGGAGCATTTTAAATGTAATTCAGTGGTGCATTTTGCCATACAATTTGTCTGAATGATGCTATACAGAGTAAAAGTTGTATTGTACTATATAATGAAACCACGTCTATGCTTGAACAAACTCCAACTGCTGTTAATCAAACCAGCAAGTTCCTGAATGATCTTTTGGGCTCCAGACTAATGGCAATAGATTATTTTAAATAGCAGTTCTACTCTAAAATATGTTTAGGTTGACACGGGCTGACAAGGACTGTGACAGACTTCCAGAGCTAAGCTGATCGGTTTGCAAGTAAAACACCAGGGTTTTTCCTCACTGCCAGAACTACAAATTCAGCACGTGAACCAAAGATCAAAATGTAGTTTTGAGTTTTGTTTCTGGTTTTCAATAAAACCATGCAGCACCTGAAAGGACCTGAAAATCTTCATATTTTCAATTTATTCACTAGTGACAAACAGGTATATGGATCAATACAATATATTTCAGTTGGTGACAAGATATTATTCTAAACTGACACAGGGGACCATTTGGATAGGTAAGAGGGGGACACTTCTAAGTGACTACTTAGAAAGCATTTTGCAATCTTTGAGGTTCAAATGGTAAATCTTCCAGAGCTAAAAAAAAAAAAAAAAAAATGTCTTTTAAAACATAAGTGATTATGCCTTGGGAGGAATGTTCTCAAGACCACGTCAGAGAGGATCTTTAGTATCCAGCTTGGCAGCTTTTATAAACACTAGCAAGGGAATAAACTTGAGGGTTTCATAACCTCAGTGGTTCCAGGAATTTTTAAAACTGCCTGTGCTACAAGAAACAGTACTGCCCTATTAAATCATCTAGTCTATCAGAAACCAATGTAAGTTTGTTTCCGCCATACATTTTACAACATTATTCTTGGCACAAAAGGAGGGATTAAAAAAAAAGCATAAGCAAATGTGAGCAAAGCAGTTTTGCGCTGGTTTTTGKTTTTTTTTATTTGATGCCTCACTCCCGTCTTTAGGTTATCAGCTCAAGCCTGATATAGCGGGACTGCCAAGAGCAACTCAAACGAAACAGAGCAGTGACAATGAACCCTCGCTCTGATGCAAGGCTGTCCGGRAAGCGTTCTGCCCAGCGCCGGCATCAGGCTTTCCTCGGCGAAAAGGATCGCCTCTACCCACCTCCCCAGCCAGGGTGGCGGCTACCCCGGGGTGAAGCTGCCAGCTGGACGGTGCCGCCGGGACCCCTCCGGTCCACGTGGGACGGAAGGCGGAAACGAACACACCGGGTGCTGGCCCCAAACTTCAGAAACACCTTCCCGAGGGCTCCTTCTCCTCACGCTGCACCTCGGACGGCAGAGGGGGGAGAGCSCTACCCGCGCCGGGGCGGCAGGCAAACAGCCACCCTGCCCCATGGAGGGGGCAGCTCCGGGGCGCGCCCCGCCGGCCACAGGGCGGGGGCAGCCTGCGGCTGAAAGGGGGCAGCTCGGGGCCCTGCCTGGGGGCGCGGTGGGGAGGGGAAGGGCTCGGGACTTCACCCCACCGGGGACGGGAGAAGGGGCGCGTACGGGATGGGCTGAAGTAACCCGGGGGCCACCCTGCTTGGGACGGGATGGGAAGGCAACTGGGGCTCCCGGGGCACAGCGGCCGGGCAGGGGAGGGGGCCAGCCGGACCCCGGGGAAGCGGCGGAGCCGGCGGGCGCTGCCTCTGAGGGGATCCCCTCACCGGCAGAACGGGAAGTGCCGCCGGCGGGCACCCGGGCTCCACTCACTGCCCCTCCCCTCCTCAGCCCCGGCCGCGACGGCGGACAGACCCTCCCCCCCCCCCCTTCCCGGGGTGCGCGCCTGAGGGGAGCGAGGAGGGGGCGCTCCCCCCCTCATCCCCCAATGGTCCCCGCCACGCACCCAGCGCGCGCACGCGCGCACTGCCCCCGCGTGCCCGGGCCGCTCTCACCTCCCGCCGCGCTCGGAAGAACTACCCCGCACAACTGCCGCAGCGCCGAGGCGGCTGCATTGCGCAGGCGCAGSCCGCGCCCCGCCCCTCCCGGCGGCAGGGACCGGGGAGAGTGTGCGAGCCCGGCGCTCAGCCGCAGAGCAGCGGCGGCAGGGAGCGGCGGCAATGTGCCAACCCGCGGAACAGCCGCACAGCCCCCCCCCCAGGGCCTGGCATCGCTCCCGCCAAAATCTCTGGGGCTGCACCCCCGGCCCTGCACCCCCCCGGCCCTGCACTCCCGGCCTGCCTGAGCCCCCACAGTTCTGTCAGCTGGCCTCAGTGCCGCTGCACGCCACGCTGGCTGAAGGAGCCAGAGCGTTGGTTAAAATAACGCAGTTCGTTATTGATTTTTTGGGGAGTGCGTTTGCAGCGCGGGCTGGGGCAAGGGGGGCCAGGGTGCGTCCCATCCGCCGTGGGAAGGGTGGCGAGGAGGTCCTGGGGAGCAGCTGCGGGTGGCTCRGAGGGTGATGGCCGGGGGCTTGGGGGGCACTGGCCACGGTGGCAGGAGGAGGGGGGTCCTGCCTGCCCGTCCTGAGCAAAGGTCCGCTGCCACCACCGAGCACGGGCCTGCGCCCGTCACACCTGTGGGCATGGCGGTCCGGGCTGGAAAGGCTCAGGGAATGGTGCAGAGCAAAAAATACCCACTAGTCCATTCCCAGTTGTACCGCACTGGGCCAGCAACGCCCCAAAAGGTGCCAGGCAAAAAAACCTCCCTGGCAAAACGAGCCTCCCTTTTTCTGCCTGTTTTTCCTGACCCCAGAGGCCTGGAAAAGGCCACAGCCCCAGCAGGGTCCTGGCCACCTCGGGGTGCTCCCCGCCAGTGACAAGGGTGACAAGAGCCATCCGCCCGCCCCAGCTCACCCTGGGCCCAKGCGGCTCTGCCAAACCGCTGGTATGTGGGTCCGGTCTCCCTTCCCACCCCTCGGGTGGTTGTCGGAGGCAGGGAATGCCTCCCTCCAGCAGCGGCTTTTCCGGCCCCGCCGCCGCGGTGCTTCCTTTATCTCCCCAAGGACACTTCCCTCGGCTTTCCCTATCGCCCTCTGCTCTGCTACGGGCGATAAGGCACTGCCACCACCCTCCGCGGCATGGGGACACGCCACCGGGCAGGGTTTTGCCAACTGAGGCACACTTGGCCCATCGTGGCTCTCCGGGCTCTGCGAGCCTTGCTCCGTCACCTCGCCAAGGGGAAGCACCCAATGGCACCAGCCTTTAACACATGCCATTAGTTCTGGCTAAAGCAAAGCCCGTTTTCAGCGCTGAGCCCGTGGCGGGGCGGCGTTACCCGCCTGGGAAGCTCAGCCTGCACCTCCCAATGCCCTGGGACATCTCACAGCACGTGCACCAGGCACCGAAGCAAGGGGTTTCACTTGGAGGTGCATCCACCTGTATTCGGGAGCTCATTTCCATGCGTCCTTGTGGCGGGGCCCATCCTGGAGCGTGTGTGTGTGTGTCTGTCTGTGTGTCTTCCAACACATAACCCCAGAAGATGCACTGAAGCCAACAAGGATGACTAAAAGTGCGAAATGGCTTTTCTATGAAGGAAAATTAAATAGACAAAAATCCTTTAGCCTAGGAAAGAGACTGAGGGGACTAAGGCAGAGGTCTGCAAAATCCTGCACAGGGAGGTGGGTGGGAAGGAACCGTGTCCCAGCTCTTCCACTGTGTCCCACAAGCCAGGGGCATGGAATGAAATTAGCTGGCAGAGACTCTGAAGCGCAAACAAAGATGCTGTTTTTTCATACGGCGCATTATCAAACTGTGGATTACAGACCATGGTGGCATCCAGGACGTGAACTTGCACTGATTAGATAAGGGCGAGCAAACACAGGGATGTGACTGCTGCCCGGGGAGCCCCAGAGCCGCAGACAGCCAGAACCAGAAAAGTTATTCCAGGGGAGCATAAATCTGCCACCGTCAGAAACAAACTCCTGAGTTAGAGGGACCCAGTACAGCCATTTTCCTATTTTTATTAGTGTTTTTGTGTATGTGCAATTCAGCGAATATGTCCTTCTTTCTTATATATGTATTTGTCACTTGTGTATGTTTTCTCCCTGATTTTGCTGCCCTTACCCACAGAGCTTTCTCTCCCGCAGGGGGTCAGCCCCCTTGTGCTGCGGGAGATCTGGCAGCAGCCTCACAGGAGACACTTGGATCTGCCTTTTTCCCACCACCAGGAAGCATTTCCCTCTCACGCGGCTGCCGCGGTGAAGCTGGGTGACGAAACACCTACCCAGAGCATTAGTTTAATGGACTGTGCTGGAAACTGGCTGGAAGGTGTGTGTTCCATTGCTGTGTGTGCACAGCTTGGAGGATGCTTTTTCCTCTGAATCACAAGCCCAGGCAGATTGTAGCTCGGGAGATAAATTGTTTAACGAGCCCCATCAGCAGGCAGCTGCTGTACGGAGAGGATCACGGCGTTTTAAGGACTCCTCCTGCTATCTCAGGATCAAGGCATCTCAAAAATCAAGGCATTGATTTTTGAAGCAACTGGGAGGTATGGAAAGGTTCTGGGCAACCCACTGGGTTTCAGTAGTGCAATTCTTAGCTATGGGACTGTTTTTCTTTGTTTTTCTGCCTGTTTTCTGGCCTGATAAAGATCCCCCTGTGGCCACGTGCGTGTGTCCCAACAGAGATCCATGTGTTACTCAGGCATCAAGGTTTCCTGAGGCTGAATGCAGCCCAGGCACTGCCCTGGTTTCAGTTTGTGCCCACTTCCAGCTTGCCATCTCATTTCAGGTCTGACACGCTGGTGTTCAGCTTGTCTCCAGCCTCCAACCTTAGGATAGGATAGGATAGGATAGGATAGGATAGGATAGAGTAGGGTAGGGTAGGGTAGGGTAGGGTAGGGTAGGGTAGAATAGAGTAGAATAGAATACAATTTGGGGAATTCGGGGAATTTGGGGAATTTTGGGGATTTGGGTCTGGGTCTTTCAAGGACTTCCTTCCAGTCTACCAGGACACGGCTCCTTCTCCAGGACGTGGCCACACTGCAGCTCTCCCTCTCATTGAGAGGGCTGTACAGGTTTGTTGGCCAAGTCAGCCCCCGAGAGCTGGGTCAGGGGCTCAAGGGGCTCACAAGGGAATTGCATTTGGGTGCCAGCCACCTGGGATGGGAGTCCTGCTGCAGCTGATTGGAACACAGGAGCACCCCCAGAACTGGCAGCTCATGCTGAGCTGGATCCCAAGGTCTCGGCCACCCTTTGCTCCTCTGAAAGAAGCAGCCCTCCAGTGAGCTGGAGACACATCCTTGTTCTGCAGGACAACAGCGCTTGCTATCATTTATTGGCTCCAATTTCTCGTGCTCATTCAGCTACAAGGTCCCAGCAGTCACACCAGCGACAGGCTCAGGTCCCACCTGTTTCATGCAGTCTCCTACCCTCTGTGTAGAAAGACTCCAGAACACTTCAACCCATTGGGAGGCAAAGGGATTTGATCCCAGGGTCCTTACCCGTGGACGTCAGCAGTCCCTGCAGAGACCCTTGCATTTCTTCTGCTGGAGAAGACTGTGACACTCCTAACTCTGCTGTTAGACTCCATGTGTATGGCAGTGCTAAAACAGCAGAAGTGGGGAGGCCAGGGTAGGGTGCACTCCACTTTTCCAAGACAAAAGAGAACCACAACAACCTTCACCATCAGTAATAAGCATCAGAGCAAAGTGATCAAAATGATGCCACACACATAACTAAGCAGAGCTGGTAACTTCTCAGTTATTTGATCAGTTATTGCCAGTAGCAGAAACCTGACTTAGGGTATTGTAATGCAAAGCAATGGATGTCAAGGAAGTGGTAAAACGCACTTGTGTGTGAGGAGTATGTGAAAGACCTGAAAAAAACCCCAGACCAAGGAGAGGATTTCTGCATCAGCAGTGTGAGCTAGGCAGCCTGGGCCAGGCGTCGTGCTCCAGGGCCAGGACGGCTGGCAGACCCCAGCATGGGCTGAGGCTGTCTGCCTGGCTTGCTCTGCCACCAAAACATAAGCTACTCAGATGATCCAAGTGTTGTAGCCTCGCAGTCACTGACCTAAAACGGGCTTCAGGAAAACTGAGTCCTTCCGGGAAAACTACCTGTGAGCAGATCTGAGTCCTGGAAGAACAAGGCATGAGGCAGGTCTCTCGCCCAAGTGTGTGCATAGCTCCAGTCTCTTTCCTGCGTCTCCACTGACTGACACTCCTCATTCCTCCTATGCCCTATGGGACATGTGGACAGGACTAAGGTGGGGTATATACATGTGTGTGTTGATGCTATCGCCAATCCCTGACCGCAGGCCTAGGACCAGCCTGCTCCCGCAGTGGGGATGTGCTCACCTTGGGCTGGGCTCACCTCACTCCCAAGTGGAAGGGATGTTTTCTCCATGGGGTTTCTGCCCCAGGCAGTGCCCTTCTAAGCATGGCTGCAGGGACGTGCGCTCCTGTGCACTCCAGCCCGGGTTGCTGCCATGCTTGCAGGTCCTCCTCCGGAGCCACTGTTATGATTAACTTCTGATCCCAAGGAGATGTGAATCCCGGCACCATCTCTCTCTATTTGGCTGGTCCCTTTGAAACAGTGACAGCTCTTTTGGAAGTCATGGCTCTCTCCAGTGCCAGCCCTGGCTTGCTCGTCCTCCCCGCTCGTCTGCTGGACCTCCCTCATGCTGTCCCCTGGTCACCTGTGAGGTTCAAAATGGGGACAAGTGGACTAGAGGAACTGGGCATCAGTGCAGAGCTCAGCGGCACAGAGATGTACAGCAGGAGGCAGGATCTGGTTGCACATTTCACCACATTCCTCACACCTGGATCACAGTTATTTTAAGCTGATTTTCCATCTCACAGCCACATTTTGTGCTGCTCTTCCCAGAGGCCAGTCACTTCCCACTGGTCTCTTGGCAGGTCCTGTCATGGGATGCCATGTTCCTGGGCAGGTTGCTTGTCCTGGAGGTGGGGTGTGTGTGTCCCCTCCCCATCAGCTCTGCAACCCTGGGTACTCCCAGCAAACCCCTGCCAGTGGGAAGGCCTAGCCCGCTTGCGTGGATAGGAGAGAAACTGAAGTGGCTCTTTCAGTTCCTGGCAAACAACCTGGAGAAAAAATCCTCCCCCATATGTCCCCTGCAGCACAGCTGGACCAATGATGAGTCTCTGTCCTGGGGACCCCTTCTTCCAGGCATGTCCCCACCTCTGCACCCTCCCTGCATTCCAACCGCCTGCTGCCCCATCCTGTGGAGACCCCATGCTGCCATAGGCACCCTGGTGAGGGTGCCCACCAGAGGAGAGGGGCTGGGACCAACCCCACTGGACACCTTCACCCCAGGCACAGGCGTACAGTGTGGGTTCCCTTGAGCATTGGTGGGGACGGCTGGGGATACCCCAGCAGAGTGAGATGTGTGTCTGTGTGTCTGTGTGTCTGTGTCTGTGGCTGTGTGTCTGCCTGACTCTGTCTCTCCACCTGCCCATTTCTGCCTGCTTCCTTCTATTTCTGCCTCTCCTTGCCTGTGCATCTGCGTGTGCATCTGTGTGTGTCTCTCTGCACGTCTGCTCATCCCTTTGTCTGTCTGGCTCTCAGCATGTGTATGTGTGCGTCTTACTGGGAACGTGCCTGTCCCTTTTCGCGTGCCTGTGCGTCCGTCTGTCTCTTTGTGTGTGTGTGACCTTGTCCATCTGCCCGTGTATGTTTGTGTGCTCTTTGTGTGTCCGCGTGCGGATGTCCGTCCATCCCTACACACATACATCCAGCTGTCCCGCCCCGTGCCCCGCCCGCCTCCACAGCCCTTCAGCACCGCGGCGCACGGACAGCTCCCGCCGACTCCTGCCGCGGCGGCCCCGGGGACGCTCCGCGCCGCGCACCGCGCCG
This sequence comes from Phoebastria nigripes, assembly GCA_035582835.1. NCBI lineage: Eukaryota > Metazoa > Chordata > Aves > Procellariiformes > Diomedeidae > Phoebastria > Phoebastria nigripes. The sequence continues at coordinate 1,758,298 of JAYKAV010002553.1, read as the reverse complement.
CGCCCCGCGCC